>JBBBDQ010001401.1:2852500-2870000 GCA_037127315.1 Ascarosepion bandense
TTTGATAACTTAACGAAGAAAAATCTCTTCCTATGAATTCACAAACTGTTTACAACAGAGTAAACCCTTTTATTAAAAAAAACATAGCGATGTGGATAAACGCGTTGGTTGTATTGAGTGATTTAACCAAACGAGTTGTGAGTTCAATACCTGGATACAAAATTCAGAAGCTTTGAGTTAAATAGAGATAACTGATACTGAGACATCTTGAAAGTCATGAATGCTGGAACTAGAACAATCTACATCATTGAAGGAAATAAAGATTTTACTTCTAAATTTCAACCACATGAAGAAGGTCAGAGATGTACAACGGCAGAAATGATGTGAATATAGCAACAAAGGTGAGAAAACAGTTCATACAATAAAACATGTAAACGTTAGAATACTCTGTACTTCGTTATTCGTACGATTTCAAGACGTGTCATTAATCATTAGTGATCTATTCGTTTGCCACCCATTTTTCTAATAAGGAAGACGTAACATTATTCACTTGAGACATGTCTATCTCTCGTCAAGGTACGCTGATAATGAATTACATTAACTTGCGTCAGTAATCTTGTCATTTGTATATAATTAGATGGATCAAAGCCTTTTGTGATGTCTGCCGGTAAAACGGCTAAGACTCATTATTTGTTTTTGCAATGATAGTTTAATGGAATTTATATCTTGCTTCGTCCTGCAAAGACATATGGAAAAAGATAATACTAAACTTCTGTCACAGTTTATACTATTACGTCTACAAATCTCATGAACATTAAAAAATTGTTAAGGCTAAATTCTTTTTATGCTTTTCTGATATATTGTTCTATATCATTTTACCGCAAGCAGAGTGCAAATGCCTGTAATATACAGGAGATGCAGTTTGTGTATGTGAAAGTGAAGATTGAGAATAATGTGAAATGAGGAAAGGGCATGAAATGAAAGGGGTTCAAGAAGACAGAAAATGGTAATATCAGGGAAGGAAGGAAACGAAAAAGAATTCAACCGGTCGAATACGTAAGAAAAGAAATTATTGAAGTAAATGTTGCAGTTGCATTTAGCCATTTCGAAAGTAAAAGAGTGTGACCTAGATTTCCATCACGTAGCACGCTTTAATTCATCGATACGGAGAACTATAGAAAAACGCTAGTATGAGAAATTGCTGTGTAAATATTTCCGTAAAAGTCAGAAGGAACCCACGTCATGACAATGAGAAACTGTGTTTATTTGAGATCCCATGTCAGGATCGGTTACATTACAGATCATTCTTTGGGATTTGTATAGCTAGATCACCAAACCAAATGCGGCATCTGTATTCAACGCATGGACGAGTAGTTAAATTGTGCATTTATTGCTTATTTGCAATAAATGCACAATTTAACTTGAAACAAAACGAATAAGGTCTTCCTAGAATCTATCAGACAATCCCTGGTCACGTATATGTCATCTCGTGGTGTTTTTTCTCTTCTGTTGGAATTTTCCTTTACATGTTGGACTGGTTGATCTAGAATGTTTCTTCGACTTGATGACAGTTGTAAGGCTGATACCAACAATATCCGCGATCTCTATATAAGACATTTCAGTGTGTTCGCGCAGAGTTACAATTTTCGTATACTTCCTTGGAGTAGCGTCTATCACTGAATCATTCGGACAACATTCGGACAACAGTCGAGACAACAGTCTCATTCGGACAACATGTATCATTCGGACAACAGTCGAGACTATAGGGTTTGAACAAGAGAAACATCTTATGCAATCAGAAATGATGCAACATTTCAAATTTCATCACACACCCCGAAAATACATCAATATTCCTGCATACCACCGCAAATGACCTAATCTGAGGAAGAAATAGAAGTCTATTACACCATGTCATTCCAGTAGGATTAAAATTGACTGTATTTAAAGAAAGCCAGCTAGAACAGCGGTTTCACTTAATTTGCAGAAGGCATAATGTAGTTAAGATAGATTCTGACAAGAAAGAAACTTTTGGCATGTTACAGAAACCCAACATTTCTTTGCATAAGATATAATCATTGATTCGAGATAGTCATTCCACTTCATTTCAGTTGAAAACGTGAGGTGAAGAAGACGTAATAAGTTGCTCTTCTGGATTATAGCGTCAGCAATACAGATAAAAGGGCGAAAAGTTTCTCTATGATGGTTCATACATCAGTAACGTCCCCCCCCCATCCAAAGAAAATAAAAATAAACAGTATTAAAAAAAAAACATTACCGCTAATGGTTTTACTTTACCCTATCTCACATCAGCAACGTTGGTAATATATAACGTCTTTTTTATTGATTTTTTTATTAATGTTTACAAACACATACAGATATGCCCGGATAGGCCCAGTCGCAGCTAAAATTGATAGCGCCCGTTTTCTCGTACAGTGAGAGAGTTGAGGTTGCAAGAATTGAAACACTTAGACTAGGCTTCCTTCAAAGAATTTCTTGAACTGTCTAAACTTTCCGAAGCAAAAAACGTATCACAAAAGTGAATAAAAGATATTACGCTTAGATTTCACTCCGATGCCCGAGAATAATAAAAAAGATACCTTAAGCTAACAAATAACACATTAATTATCAAATATAAATATGTGTATTAATAACAAACTGGTGTTTACAATACATGAGATAATATTTCATGTAAGATTTCTTTTTATTTTTAATTCAATTTTTATTTTAAATCCACATACAAGCAATGTCTCCGGTACGTTTTTTAAATCATTCTAAGTAGAGAAAAATGTATATGCATTGTCACAATTCAGTTGTCAGTTACAAAAGATGGTACTAAGCATAGCTGTTATTTGGAATTTCACATTATTAAAAATCAGCTGAACTCAGTCGAAGAAAAGAGATTTTTTCTACAGAAATAAAAGAAGCGTGTAATACAATTTTCCTGTACATACTATTTCAACAATTGAAAATAGTGTTTTGTTGAATTAATTATAATTATAATTATTAATATGAACATTATAATATTATTCAAAATTTTTTGCTCATTTCTAGGAAAATGTAGATCTGTTTAGAATTGGAATGTTAATTGTAAATATACTTGCTATCTAACAAAAGCTTAATAAATGATATGTCTTACTGAGAATGTTGTATATACTAAAAATTTGAGTTAAAAAAATTATATTACGATTTAAATTCTTCCAATTCATAATACAGAGTTTTGGCTCATATGTATTAACAGGACCAGTTTTCATTTATTGATGAATCCTCTATAAAATTACTGATTTAATATTTAATCTTCCAGGATATTTATGTATATATCAGTTTTCCTCCTTTGTATTTTCTTTGTTATAATCTGAAAGACATTTGTCTTGTCGCATCTATTTTGACATCTTTTAGGAAACGAGTTTAAAACCCACATTACAAACCCTGGTATGTGGTGGGCGTGTGACAGGAGGACTTAGGATTTATATATAGAAAGAAATCATTTTTTATTAAGCGATCGATAGAAATGCACATTTTACATTAATTTTTGTCTAGTCTCTCATAATCTACATGTTATGTATAGAATCTAAGCTCTAGGAAATTGGGTCACTTTTGAGGATGTTGGATATGAGAGATAAATCGTTTATGGACACAGACAATTTGTACATGGGAAACAATGTTATATTCATTAATTATTATTTTGGAAATTGTAGCCATCTCTCTCTCTCTCTCTCTCTCTCTCTCTCTCTCTCTCTCTCTCTCTCTCTCTCTATGACTGAACATCCTGGTTTATATATATATATATATATATCGGTTTTATGAATTTCACAGCAAGATCATTCAATTTGAATGAGGCATATTTCAAACATTTTAATTAATTTTGTCTAACTAAAAGTAAAGTAAAATTGAGAAACATTGGCTTTATATAATTTTATTGTCAAATTTTTTATTTGACCGAAAGTCAAGTTTTAAATATGATGCCTTAATATTTAGGAGGATATCCTATATTCTTTTTGACAGCCTCTAGTTGTTTTCAGTAGTTTTTAACGAGCTTCTTGCATGGAGATTTTGGCAATTTCCCCCTTTCTTCTGAACACACGTTCTTCTGTTCTTTAATATCTTTGGATCTCATGTGTGTTCCCTCAACTTCAAGTTTTTCTATAAATTTACTATTGAATTAACATTCGGTTACTGGCTTGAACATTCCAGAACATCAATTCCATTTTCATTGAACCGGTGTTGAGTTGTTTTAGCATTGCGCTTTGAATCGTTGTCTTGTTGAAATAAAATATTTTGGTCAAGCTCTAAGGCTGTTTCCCATTATAATAGATGAGTTAATATGATTTGCTCGTAATTTACTGCATTCATTCTTCCTTCTATGGCATCCATTCTCATAATCCGTTATGTAAAAATTCATTAAACCTTTCCATATTTGAATATTAGGATGGTGTTTACCGGGTTGTATTCAGTTCATAATTACTTCGATACCTAGGTGAACATAATTTTCCAGAAATCTTAATTTTCCTTTAATCTGATTCATATTCATACTTTATAACAAATTTCAAATGGACTTGTACATGCTTATATTTTAATAGTGAAGTTTTTCTAGGTAATCAAGTATACAGGACCATGTGATTCAGTGATCGCATAATTGTAACTTTAATTACTTCAGTTCCATCATACCCTTTTTAATGTATTATTTATATAGGTTTTCAATAATTTTGCACTTAGTCAAATTTGAAAATTGACTGCAAAGTACGTAAAACAATCTTATTTTTATTGAGTTAGACAATATTCATTAAATTATTTGAAGTATCATTCAATTTGCACAATTTTTAATATGAAATTTCTAAACATTTAAAGTGTTAAATACATACATATATATATATATATATATATATATATATATATAGAGAGAGAGAGAGAGGGAGAGAGAGTTGGTAAAAATAATATTTAACTCTTTAGTTTTTTTATGAATTTCAGTGCGGATAACTATATATATATATATATATATATAGTCATGTCTATCTGATTTCAATCCAAAGTTTTAGTTAACTCATTGTATGATCTTTAAACACATTTAAAATCATCTGACAAATGATGAAATTCTTAAACTTGTCTCATGGTTAGAAGGCTAATGTTGAAATTATATATAAATATATACACAGAATATGTACAAAAGTAAACGGGTTGAATATGAATTCTCAAAGGAGACCCTATTAATATAAATTGTCAAAAATTAAATATTATATCTTATCCTGCTAGAGGGCTCAATGTAAACAAAATTATTGATTTACGGACAATATTTATTTTTTTTAAATTAAAAAGTTCGATATTTATGATAGTATGATCATTTCTGAGAATTAAATTCGCTTTAATATTAATATTTTGGAAAAATTCAAATATTTCTTCCCTATTCTTTTTGTTTTTTCCTTTCCTTTTCTTTTTCTCTTTGCAAGCCTACTTTCTTAAAGTTTTCTTTACAACCACACTGAAACAAATTTCTGAATGGATAAGACACATAAAGAAACATTTTTAGGTGTAATTACCCTGTTTTTTGAAGCTATCATAAACAAGAATTTGTTTAAATACATGAATAAATCAATCCACTCATCGACAATGTGTATGGTTTTCGCTCTTCTAGTTTTACTATTGAAACATTTTAACGAATAGAATCTGCGAAGCGCTTTATAAACCTGTTATTGCAAGAACGATTGCCGTAGATAACTCAAAAACCTTTAACAAAATGGGGCACATAGGATTGCTACAGAAACTTGCCATCTATAGGACTCCCTGGGATTCACATCTTAGCTATCAAATCTTGCCAGGCAGATAGCTCCATGAATATCGTCACTAATAGCCTGTCATCTGAAACATTAAAACAATGCTGTCATCACCACAGTCTCTAACATCTTTCTACATTATATAAATGATCCGAAACACAACTCCCAGATCATTATTAATAATATGTGCAGATGATGACACATTATATGTATGAAACTCCGAACCTGTTGATGACAAGTGCCTGGAAGCTGAACTTTCTAACCTGTTTCTCAATAGGGAAAATACAGTTTTGTATATTTTTAGTACACTCCAAATTAATAACATTAACTTACCCCGAACCGACATAAACATGCACCTATCCTGAAGAGATTTCATATGCTCAATGATGTCTTTTGCTTTGAACACCTAATAGGCCTGAAAATCTCTTGACCCAACTTGGAATATGTATGTTCAAGTGATCGCAAAAGAATGATCGATATTTTTTATCGATCCAGAAATTACCCGCTGCCACACTGTCTTTACTAGAGTCATAATAGACTAAGAACGGAGTATTGCTGCTATAATTGTGCCGGTGCTGATTTATCATCAATGTCCAGCCTATCAAAGCCATTATGTGGCCATATTGGTGGTGAATACTCCTCCCCACACCGAAATCATCATCTCACAAAAAACAATTCTAGACTTTCTCTAATCTATCACTAAATGACTATGGCAGGTTTTCGTAGTTGTCAGATTCCTTATTTTCACCAGCTAAGTCATTCAGAACTAGGTCCCGTCATGATTTGATCACGGCGGCAAACCCTATATTTTCACTCTTATTCCTTTCATACAAGCAATTCCGACTTATACAGTTAATTCTATAATATAGTTACTTCCCTGAAACCTATAATCAAAGTCAAAACTCTACCGGTTAATATCCTACACTCCTTCAAACTATCCATTACTTACTTGCACTTTTACTTCAAATAAAATATTTTAACCCTGTGTCTCTCTAGCTAGAATAACCCTGTGTATTCGACTGTTAGAAGAAACAGTGAAATAAATTTGAAGAAAAGCATAAAATCATTAGATTAGGTCAATAAATTTCTTCAGGTGGGAAAAAATGACATACTTTTTATCCCACACACACACTATATATATATATATATATATATATATATATATATATATAACTTATTTATAAATGGAACTTTGTCTGTGTGTGTGTGTGTGTGTATCCGTTACCTATAGACTCCAAAACGGCTGAACCGATTTTCTTGAAAATTTACACAGTTGTACTATAAGCGTCTGCGAGTGTTCTTAGCTAGGTTTTGTGTCGAGGTATCCCCAATAAATATCGAAAATCGATAACCGAAAAAATCGGGTTATATAAGGAGTGGTCCGATTTTAATCAAATTTGATACACTCATAGACAAAGACATAAGAACCGATATTCAAAAGTTTCAATCGATAATATATATATATATATATATATATATATAAACGGCAAGATGTTTCTGTATGTGTCTGTTTATCTGCCTGTATGTCTGTATTTTTTTTCAGTCTTTTATTTTAGATTTTATTTCGGGTTTGGCTCTAAGTAAATATAATTGTAATTCTTAGTCTCAGCCATGATACCATTTACTCAGAGGACTTATTTATCCTTCAAAATTCAGTTTACGACCAAAAACTTATTTGATATCGATACCAGGAAATCAAGATTTGACTTACATCCATTCATTTTTCTTTCAGTCTACGGTTTTGCTTGAAATGGAAACAACTATTGCTTTTTAGTCTTTCGTGCCAACGTCCAAAAAGTCTGAGCTCCAGGACCATGGATTAGTCCTAAACCGAAAACACTTCCACTCGATTTGGCGATGGCACTAATATCCGTGACAACTTTAGACATCAAAGGAATTTTTTGAAATGGAGGCTCAGCATGTTTGGGCATATGGAAATATTTAGGAGTGGTGCAGGTTTATGGGCTGATCACTTTCGTATTGAATTATTAAATGATATGAGCGTGTCATTTCATCATTAATCTCGTAGAGTTAAGTTTGAGAAATCAGTTGCCAGACACATGTCATCAAATGTTTTGAGGTATGCTTATGGATTTTGGTATCATATATCTTTCTCTCTATCACTCTCAATCGCTCTCTCTCTCTTTCTCTCTCTCTCTCCCTCTCTCTCTCTCTCTATATATATATATATATATATATTGCAAATCAACTGAAGTCACCATATGTTAGAAACCTATTTCGCGTAATAACTCGTTTACAAATGAAGAATATTCAAATGTTCTACAATATAATTGTATTAAACATTTTTTTAATACACCTGTGTACTGGTCTAATTATATTATGACCAAAAACTAAGTAATTAAATAATCGATCAATCAATCACTATATATACATATATATATGAGACAGTATAAAAACCAAGTCGGAGACGTATCCGAATCTAAGGTTTTTTCACTTTTATTAAAGCTTCAACATCGACCGACAGAGAGCAAAATGAAAAAAAAAACATAATTACTGTTTTGATTTACGGTTAGTTCTTATTGGTATCACGACACGTAAATAAGTTTTACATGTATGCGTGTAGAATATTTTGGATGCCAACTATGTGTATGTATATTAATCAAATTATTTTATTTTATTTACTCTTGTTGCTAAAATCAATTATGTCCAGATTTTGAAGTACCTGGGAAGTGTACAAACAGAGAACGGAAAATGCCACACTGACATCTGAAACCAGAATGACATAGCAAAGGACGCATTTCAAAACTTGCGTAGAGTATTGAGAGATAGTAAAATTCTGTTTAAAACAAAAGTGTACTGCACTGTAATGTTATATTTGTCCCCCTAAATAGCGATGAATTCAAGACAATTTCCCTCAAGTTAACAGAAAGCCTCGAAACAACAGAAATATGGTTCTACAGAAGGATGCTAACGATAGAATTTGCCAAACATTTGAGAAACAACGAGTGTTTAGAGAGAAGGAAAAAGATAAGGAAACTTATACTTAGCATCAGATAGAGAGAGCTGAATTTTCTGGGTTACGTAATTAGAAAAAGGATTTGGAGAATCTCATACTCACAGTTTAGATAGAGGGAAAGTGAAACAGGGTAAAATAGCGTATGACGTCGTTGATGATCGTAAACACAAGCATAGAAAAGCGGAGAAATACCAGGATAAATATATTAAAAGCAGCAAGGGAGAAGAAAACGTAGAGGAACATGATCGCATACGTCCTGAAGAGATATGGCAAATAAAATAAGAAGAACCTTTGTAAATAGGCCCAATAATATGCATTGATATATTAGTATGTACATGATGAAATTGTGAAGCATAGCATATATTCATTTTTATTGTTCAGTAAAAGCTAGATAGATAAACCAGATATATCCTGAAAATTATTATTACAATAAGATTGATCATAGTGTTTTGCTCATAAATAGAGAATAAAATAGATTGAAATGACGCAAACACCAAGTAATTTTTTTTTTACCTGAAGATGATAAGAGAAAAGGGTTAGTGTTTTAAGCAAAACAAATGAATGTTTTATAAAATATCCAAAAAATTCAGTAATGCTTTCAGAGCTATAATACGGTATTCAGTTACATCCAATTGATAAAAATGAAAATCTAAGTGCAACTTTGTCGTTTTTAAGTCTGTATATCGCTCATCTAAAACTTATAGTAAATATATCTTTATGTGCAAAGGCAAAACTGCGTTGAAAATGATTGGCATATTCTAATAGGATTTCCGGAATAGAAATGAGATTTGAATTAAGTTCCAGAATGGGAGATGCTAACTAAAAACTGAAAAGCGCTTCTCAAATCAGATGCGAGGGCTAAGGAGCTTTCATACTGGATTCCGGTTTAAGATTTGTGCAGATCAATGTCAGTTCAATTAATTCATCAAGCAGCTGATAAGACTCAAATCAAAAGTAAAATTTAAAATTGAATAGACCATAGCACGTGTGGGTGTTCGAATGCGAATTGGTGTTTATTTGGAATTAGCTAGTCGCTTTTCAAACAGATTTGAAATATTCCAACTCTTAGATATATTTAATAGGCATCTGTTTTCTAATCAATCTCTTTTTCTCTCTCATTCTCTCTCCGTCTCTCTCTCTCTCTCTCTCTCTCTCTCTCTGTATATATATATATATATATATATATATATATATATATATATATATATATATATATATCAGTGCTATAGCTGATGTGAATATATTCGGCGTAGAGAACTCAACATGTGTAGGGACTGGAAGGTTCCAATATTCAGGCAATGATCAAACTATATATTATATTAAACAGCATCAGATCACATTGATTGACTGACATTATCTTACGACCGGAAAATATATTTGCAGGATATTTAGAGTAAGAAATCATTTATAGAATTTGCGAGATAATAATGATTTAATGATACAAGTACTACTTATTAGTCCATAACTAGGAAGAGAACATGTTCATTAATCATTCCCGCAGGTGAGTGAAAACAACGAATAAGACTGGAATTGGTACTCAATACTCTAGTTTCCAATTACAAACAGTTATCCATTAAACTAACCACGTATACAATATTATTCCATCTGGTATTACATATACATCATCCATCTAGGCAGCGACCAGAATATACGTCGTTTAACGTCGTTGATTGCACAAGAAACGCTATTTAAATCTTATATGGCCGTAATTTTTCAGATTTTGCGGTTTTATAATCGTTGAATGCGTGAAATATGCACACTCAAATATTCCCACATAGAAAAAAAATATATATATATATATGTGTGTGTGTGTGTGCATGTGTGAGTTCGCGTTTGTGTGTGTGCATGTATGTAGATGTGTCTGCGTGTGTGTTATTTTATAATATTTACTTTACTATAGTCACAGATTGTGGCAGGTCGAGCGTTGACTTTGTTAAATAAGTTTTGCTCTGTTTTAGTTGCAGAAGACCTGAACACTTTAATTTACTGAGGAAGTCGGATTTTTCCTTTTGCCCCATTTTTTTTCTCAGTTTTTTTTTTATCTTATTCGGGATTTTTTTTGTCTAAATGATTATTTCTTTTTAGAAATTTTTGTTGAGCATACCAATATCGATGCTTATTTCAATATATACATATATATATATAAAATGACTTGTTTGAACATTATTTTTATCGATACACGTATGTAAGTAGATATTCAGTTTTTACTTAATTAAACAATATTATATGTTTATATCTACAGGCCTGATTATTTACGATAAATTTGTATTACGAAAAAGTGTGTCATTCGGCAGGATTCGAACCTGCGACCACTGTCCACATAGAGGAAGCAACCATGTGATCTGCCACGTGTTAGACCTCTCGACCACAAGGTTTTAATCAAGACTATATAACACAGTTTTCGATTCATCGCAATAACCATATCTTCTCTGAAATATATCGTAATGTCAACAAATGTAAACATGTTACGGAAATTAACGAAGATTAACGAAACTTGGTTATAAACAACCGACAATTTGAAATGATTTGTTTGAACATTATCTTTATCGATACTTGTATTTAAGTAGATATTCTATTTTTAATTAAATAGTTTTATTTGCTTATATCTACTGGCCTAATTATTTACGATAAATGTTTATTTTGAAAATGTGTGTCATTCGGCAGGATTTGAACCAGCGACCCCTATCCACACAGGTTCGAATCCTGCCGAATGACACACATTTTCGTAATACAAATTTATCGTAAATAATCAAGCCAGTAGATATAAATATATAATACTGTTTAATTAAAATAAAAACAGAATATCTACTTAAATACGAGTATCGATGAAAAATAATGCTCGAAAAAACCATATTAAATTGTCGGTTGTTTATAACCAAGTTCGTTAATTCGTTAATTTCTGTAATATATATATATATATATATATATATATATATATATATATATGCCAGATGGAGGAAATTACAAACAATATATTTGCTTATTTTTAATAAAATCCGTTCATACGTATAATCTTTTCATTAATTTCCTCAGGTATCCAGGTATTTTCAAGGTCATTGTCAGGGGTGTGAGTTATGGAAACAAATGTATCCGGAAAATTTTTTGCTAAAAATTACTGTACTTTCTTCCACTTCAAATATAACGGTTGCCAAATTTATATTTGAAGCAGAAAATTATGTACAGAATATATATATATATGCGCACGCAAAAGACCAAAGATCACACGTAATGAAACTAAAAACACTTCTATTCGATTATTTTCCTTAATTCGAACCCTTCTTATTTCCACTTCTTTCTCTCTGTCTCTCTCTCTCTCTATATATATATATATATATATATGTGTGTGTGTGTGTGTGTGTGTGTGTGATTTTGTGTGAATGTGTGCAAATAAATAAATAAACGAAGTAGAAATATGTCGCATATATATATATATATATACATTTTCAGACAGACATATATGTTCTTCTGTATGTGCCTGTCTAACTCTGTATCACTGGATGTCTTATATGCTATTTGTTAAAGTAGGACTTTTAGGGTATACGACGATTTCGTTTTCCTTTAATTCCATGTGATTATTGCATTCTTATAATGATTATCATGTTTTACGTACCGCGTTTTTTCAACACATAGGCGATCAAATCTTAACACAATACCCTATCACTTTTCGCTCTCAGAAGTTCTTCTACATTTGTCTTTACTCCAGGCACGCGATCGGTCAATCATGTACAAAGGCTCGTCAGGTAGATGGGTTGCTGACTTCCCCTATGACTCTCTCCATGTGCCATGTGAGTATTAAGTTTTCCAAAACTTCATTCCACTGTTTGTTTCATAAAATACATCATCATCATAATCATCATCTCTCTCTCTCTCTCTCTCTCTCTCTCTCTCTCTCTCTCTCTCTCTTATTCTGGGTATAAGTTTTCTATTTTTTTCCATTTTATGTCCATGGAATATTTATTATCATTCTGTAACATTTCTGTTACCTTCAACAAACAGATATCACATAGTCAAATACGTTTTCTGTTTTTCTAAACAATTTCTGGAGTTTTTATAGTTTTGTATTTTGTAAAGCTTTTGCAGATTATCTTTTGCTAAGCCCGTACTGGGTCGGATATGGTTATCGCCTGGTTGATTTGTCCAGAAGAGATGCGGCTTATATAAGACGCCCACATAAATGTGTGCAAACTCTTTCTAATATTATGATGGTGAGGTTTTTCATTATTCTGAAAATGTAACAGAAGAATTTCGTCTTTTTAAGATGCTGTAAATTTAGTCTTAGTTTTATTTTCAGTTCCATTATTTTTCATGTGTTGGCATTCATGGCTCTACACGGCTTCCTAATATCTTGAAATGAGTCACTCTTCATGTGTTACAAAACGCAAAAGCCAGGACCATAATAGTCAGCAAATTCTTCGAATGCCTGTTGGTTGTGTTATTCTGACAGTGATTGATTGCCTTTGGCTGGTTTAGGTGTTAGCCCAAAACACACGAATTCATCAGAAGTCCGTGGGAATATTGTAACGTCAATACGTTTTGCACACCTGGGTTCGAAAGAATGCCCATAGCCCAGATACAGATTCGCCGACTTACGCAAATTCGGTCGGGTGTCAATCCTGGGTTAAAAGCAATCGGAGTCTAACCGTAGTGATGAGCTGTGATACAGCGAAACAGATCTGTCTGCGGATGACTATATATATATATATAATCGAGCACACACATACACTCACGAGGACATGTCTGAAAATAATGGGATGTGGTGCTGTGTGATTTATGGGCGAAAGTGTAATAAGTGGTTTGTGTTAACATCTAAAATATCTTGAAATAAATACTTTAGCTTTTTGCAAACAACACATTTTTTCACATGTTTCTTAGCAGGAACCTGTCCTGGTGAAAGAGCGACGACATTTAACTTGATCACTATCACTTTGATGACCTGGTATTACCTGGCAGAGAATAAACTTCCCATATTAGCAGATCCTCCCTAGTCACTTTATCTAGCTGAATTTCCACCAGAAGATCAAAGCTTGGTAGAAAAGAATATAAAAATATCATTAAACTCGAGGGGATTTAATTTCTTGTTTAGGATTAATATATATATATATATATATATATATATATATATATATATATATATATATATATTCGAGATATGTTATTAGAAAGAAATCTGCACTCTCAGGCAGGATACGAATCCACTTGACCCTAGGGGAAACCATAAAATTTCTGACGTTCTTTAAACATTCGTGTACAGTGTGTGCCGGTGACCAAGCAAAGCTGAACAGTCCTTTTCAGCATATATTCTTCCTCCGAATCTTGAAATTGACATAACTGCTCATTTTAGTTTTATATTATAACATATCCCAAATATTAGAATGTTAGAATTATAAAGGAACTGGTGTTACAAACAATTTATTTTTATTAATAATCCTTCGACGAAAATGAGTGGATCAAGAACACAGTTCTTCAAATGACATGGAAATTCCTAAATAATATTAGTCCGCAGTATTTTAAATTTTGCGGGTAAAATGTTATTTTTCCGGATGTAGTTCAGTCACTTAAGTGTCGTGCGTGATACAAGCTTTTTAGTGATCATGTTTCGAAAGAGACATGACTGACTGGGCAGACGATTATCCTGCAGTAGTTTGCCATTAATTTCTGCGGTAGACTTGTTGCGATCCAAGGCTATAGAACATAGTCTGTCGTGTTATTTAACCAATAAATAGAGGGAAAAGAGGGATCAATACATTGCATAAGCAAAGGCAAGCTGTTCAACTGGAATTCGAACTCGGTTCCCCGATTTATCGTTCCGAGTCGATATCCACTGCACTACAAAGCCGTTTTAAATGTTCTATAATAGAAGATTAATATAATTATTTTGTATATGCCGACAGGAGTTGAGGATGATGTTTCGAAATGAAGAGACGTCCTGTTATAACTGCTACGAATTTGTTTTTTACGAAAAAAATAAATGTTATGTTTTTTATCTGCGTGTTTATTTTTGTTATTGATCAAGTTTTAAAGTAATAAGTTTTAATGTTTAGTCAACTAAATAATTTGTAAATCTGTTGTTGACAAGTGTTTGTTTCCACTTATGAAATTCTTTGAATATATATATATGCGAAGATAAGAATGGTAATAATCCTCATCTTTCATGAACAACTCTGAATCTATTCCTTTCCGAGAAATAACAGAGAAATAGTGCGACGCAGAAATGTTTAAAAAGTTGCACTACCTAAGTGTAAAATAAAGTTTAAATTTACGTGTAAACGTAAATAATTTATCAAATTGATGCATTATCCCGTATAGTGTTCTTATTTTATGCAATATATGTGTACAAAAAGTAACACACACACACACACGAAGATTAATGAAATAGCTTTAACAAATGACATATTTAATTTATTTCTTTGAACATTATTTTAATCGATACTCATATTTGAATAGATATCCTGTCTTTAATCAAACAGTATATGTGTTTAGTCAGTTTTTCCAGCCTGGTTATTTACCATTAACTTTTTAACGAAAATATGTGTGCTTCGGCAGGATTCGAACCTGCCTCACCTAACAATGTGCTCTGTTGAACCTGCTGTATTGATGACAGATTATGCGTTCTTTCTTAGAAAGAATAACTATAGAACGACGAAGAGATAAATGCTGAAAACCCGTAAGTTGGTACGTCGTGGATAATGTGAAATGTTATTCACCAACCTATTAGAAAATAAATTGAGAAATACTACACAGTTTTTGCAAGGTGCCTTCCAAGTCAAAAGAAAAATAACTGGTTGATTAAAAAGATTGTTTTGTTTTGTGCTACGCATCATAATTGTCAAAATGTTAACATATTTCGGTGTTAAACCAGGGATTACATCATATAGCTTTCTTTGGAATCAGCATGAGTTATGTTCGACAAGGGTAATTGGATGAGTTCGCAAATAATGGTTACTTTTGGTGCTGCGTAGGTCTTGGAAGCCGACTGACTCAATTATTTGAATGTAAATGCACTATTAATAAATGCTATGCTCGCGACGTTCATGCATTTTTAATGTAGATCACATCATTCCGTTTCAGACCAATTAAAACGAATTAATCGATATCTCCTTAGGATCTACTTTCTAATTATAAATTCCTTTCGCAGTAATCCTTCCTGCTTGAAACAACAACATTTTGTACGCAAGATATCTATTCTGCTTTCCAATGAAAAATTATTCGACCAGAGTAAGATTTAACTTACTAACATCTACGTTTTTTACTCAAATGATCTCTTTATCAATATATGATAGCAGAGAAGAACAACTTATTGTATCTTGTTATGTTGCAGCCATGGTCTGATCAAAAAAATGATTTAGATTAAGTATTTTATTAATTTATCGATTATCTTGTTAACCAACAGTGTCCTTATTCCTAGTGCCAGCATACGAAAGACAAACCGGGAGATGAACGAGCAGAACTAGTTGAAAAGGTCGGTAAAATAATTTTATTAAAATCAGTTTTCTTCGTTGTTCTACTCCTAGAGTTTCATAAAAATGTACAGATGATGATTTTTAAATTTCAAATATTCACATTACACTAGTTCTTAGGCACCTTTCTATGTCAATATGCATGTGAGTAAATTTGTATACATATTACAAAGACGAAATAGAGCCAACCATGTGAGTGGGATACACGACTATCTTTTAATGCTTGAATAATGTTTAATACCTTATATTAGACTTAATTGAAAACTGTTTTTCATTTGCGGAAGGCACTTTAAATTTCCGAATAATTCCGCCTAGTGGAATTAAAAGAAAGATGATGGAAAAGTGACTGATTCAGTAAGTATCTAACATTCGCTGAAGTATTCTAAATTTACAAAAGCCTGATGATACCTATTACTGAACATTGCTGACATACCTGAGCTGGAGCTGTCCGGTCCTGTCTTGATAGGGTTCAAAAGTTTCTCCGCTGATTTATTGTGGATTAAGTATTTTTCATCCTAAATCTCTTTTCCAACTAACGAAAGTTTGTGAAACTTTAGCTTCACTATCCCTATTTCCATGGCATGTGTCCTAAAGAGCTACATTGCATAATCTTATAAGATATAATTCCTATATCATCCAACATTTAAAATAAACGCAAAAATGTTCAATTGCACAGCAGCAAACATCGATAAGAATGACTGAAAATTTTTTTTAAAAACCGAGACTAAGGCAAATTTCACAAGTCACTGTGAAAATTAAGATACTGGATTCTGATCGGATAGCATATATCAAATTGATTTATGACATCTAAGAAAATGCGTATACGGTTTTGATCTCGTCGCATGAATAAATTTCACTACTTAACCACGTGACTTGACCGGTTAAATCAGTCTAATATGGTAGATTAGTTGGTTGTATTAGAGTTTCAAGAGTATTTAATTTTGATTTGTTTTTCTAGAAACTGCCTTTCTTTCGTAAGAATCGAAACAAAATCGTTTTGTATTGTTTTTACTGTATGACACCTACAATCAAAACCCATCGATTGTAATAAAAAAAATTGTTCAAATCACATAAAAGCTTCAAAATTAATTTTGTTTCTTAATGCTGTGATGAACAGTGTTTTAATAGTTTTCTCTCTTCATATTTCAGAATCGATTATCGTTTTTCAGTTCCGTAATGAAAACATGCACGACTAAACAATTATAGGAATGCACTTAATGAAACCGCGCATGTTCAAAAGAAAGGAAAATAATATTAAAGTAAAAACTTAATAAAATTAGTATCTTGAGAATTTAAAATAAGAGTAGAAAATAGGCCAAATTGGTGATTAAAAATAAAATTCTCAAACACACACACGTACA
>JBBBDQ010001401.1:2872500-2875000 GCA_037127315.1 Ascarosepion bandense
TATATATATATCATAGAATTTTTATAGACAGTTATACTTATGAAAGACCGTTGTTTTATGCATTATTTGTTTGTATTCAGCTGTTATTACTTTTATTTTAAATGATGTTAGAAATCTCGTTAAAGAAGTTGCTAAATATTGAATATGTGGGAAATGTTTATCGAAAAATAAAATGTTTTACATATAATAGTTCAAATCAGTCTATCGAATGCACGGATTCAACTCAAACACGCACGCACACACAAATGTACGCACTTACACACATATCGTCGCCTGTGTGTGTGTATATATATATATATATATATATATATATATATATATATATATATATGCATGCATATGCCGGCTAGTTTTCATGTGTATATACTTATAAATTCTAATCTACGTTCTTCAGATGTCACGTTTAAAAATTTAGATATCATTTAATACTTGAATATGATAAATGTTCAAAATGAATGTTAAATTAATTTCCACTAGTCAAAACATAGGAAGTATTTTATTTTAAATATGTACATCTCTGCGCGTTCAAACATTTCTCACTAAATTCTTGAAAAGTGTATATTATTTAGACCATGTTTTTTCTCGTTAGACTTGGTATTTCTAGGGATGAGAGCTTCATTTCTATTGTTTCAAAAAAGCAGGGATGTCTACGAAAACACAAATATCAACCAAAATATGGTTTATGGTAAGAAAAATGATATTGGATTTAAAAGTAAATTACATTTTTACTTAAATAACAAAGAAAGTAAATCGATTACTGTGGATACCAGAACCTGTCAAAATCGTTAAAGTGCTGATTATACCGTAAGTTCTCTGGCAGGGAAAAGAAATCTGTTTTCATATATTCGTATATTGCGATCATTAAGAAAATCCAAGTGATAATCCAAGTGATAATGAGACAGGGCCATATTTATGTATTTCTTTGCAGAGAAAAGTAAAACACACAATCATATGCACACACTAACACCCACCCACACCCAGACACATAGACAAACAGACACGCACAGATAGTCTGCTTAATTTTCATTTCGAAATATATTCAAGAAATGGATAACTTCCACTTCTAATTGTTCATTGCTGCTCTCAAGTTTTTGAATTGAATGAATAAACTGCCGGCCCAGTTTGTAGCGTCAGGGAAATATTGGCTATCGCTGACAAGTGAAAGTGTTCCTTTGACGTCTTCCGAAAACGGACTGATGCGGTCCAATACTGCTTACGCAAGATAGAGCGTTATTGAATGATATTATGTTATGTCTGTTAGAGGAGCAGTTAAGTAGGTTTTTTTTAGGATCTGTAGGATAGATAACGGTTAACAAAAGATATACACTTTAATATTTTAATGAATGTAGATTTTTGTTCATGGTGTCTGTTCCACGACGTAGCACGTCCGGAAAAGAAGCTCTACGTAACAAATTTACTAATTAGTAATGAATACTGCTGCAATAGGTA
Source organism: Ascarosepion bandense (assembly GCA_037127315.1). Lineage (NCBI taxonomy): Eukaryota > Metazoa > Mollusca > Cephalopoda > Sepiida > Sepiidae > Ascarosepion > Ascarosepion bandense. The sequence continues at coordinate 2,873,950 of JBBBDQ010001401.1, forward strand.
TAATTGTTCCCAGTGTACATGACATGGCTTTGAATGTCAAAACTGGAATAAGTAAATAATGTTGTTCATTAAAACATCTTTCAGAATACTGGCGATAATTTAGCGAGAAACGCGTGATGTTTCTTCGTGGTGAAGTGCGTTGAAGAGTGCAAATAATTTATCACCCACAAGCTCACGTAAATATTTTCGAACTCCATCGAGATTAGAAAGTTAGATTTGAGAATCGTCAGCCAGATACGGCGAAAATAATTTATTTTTTCTTATCTGACTTTTGTAAAGATATTATATAGCCGTAGTAGCGCTACACCTATTCGAAAGTTTTTACCGGATCTTTAACCATGATACGAATAGCCATGTTTTATTTGAGGTCTGGACTGAACTTTATTCCCAATAAACGTAAAAAGTTAGGTGTCTCATTTAACGTACCTTCAATAATCAAGAGTGAATTTAATATAGCGTCTGCTCAGTTATAATTAAACGATACTAATTTGGATTTGGAGGCCTGAAATACAAAAATATAACAAAAGTGATGCGACCCAGTTTTGCAAATTTTGTGAGGTTTTTGAGTTTTTGATGATCGTAGAGATTATTTAAAGATGAACTCATAAATAAGTAAATATTTAGGCATATACGTAATATAAATATAAAAATGTTGGGACCGAGAAGAAACCATTGGGAAACGGCCGAACTGCTCCTGGCTTTCAAACAACCAAGGATACTTTTGTGTCCATTTGTTATAATGGATTTGATAAATGAAACACTTTTCCAAATATTCTATAGCTGGAGGTTTTCTGTAACTACCCTCCATTCAGCACATTGTTACCGTATTTGATATATATATAAAACTATCCAACTCTTTATAAGAGTAATTATAGCATTATTACTGTTGATGGAATCTACAAACTTGGGGATCCTAGAGTTTGGTAATGACATCCAGGATGAGAATGGATCAATACTGCGGCCACATAAATTCTTGAAAACATATTATAAAAGTATCAACATCCATAGAATCCATAGACTTGGAGGTGTTTTCTTTCTGGGAAAAGGTAAA
>JBBBDQ010001401.1:2877500-2900000 GCA_037127315.1 Ascarosepion bandense
ATTCGAAAACACTTCTAGATCTCTCCCTCACTCTCTCTCTCTCTCTCTCTCTCTCTCTCTCGTTACAATACAATTATTATTACCATAATGCTTGACCAATTATCAATTTTTTTAATATTTTTAATGGTTTGTGTTAAATGCAACTTGTAGTATTATATATGTTTTCTCCTAAAAATCTCCTGCAAAGATTTCTAATTTTTTAGGCGAGTTTTTAATTAACTGTTATGTTTTCAAGTATCTTCCAAATTCTCCAGCAGACAAATGGCAGAATGGTGCCTATATATTTTGTCAAGTTATCTAACGAAGGAGTGAAGCAGTTGTGTGCCTTTTAAAACGCACCGGTACAAATAAAACTAATCTTACTCAGAATATTTTGGCACTACGGTCTGTTATTTATTACTTTCTCCTATATATTCATCAGATCCAGAATTCATCGCATTATTATTTTTTTCCAGTACTAATACTAAAGCCCCTTTTATTTTTATCATTATGCTTTAGTTGTGATGGTTTCTGATATCTAATCTTGTTGCAGCCTTCAGAATAATCTGAATTCTTCTCAAACGAACTTGCACGGTAACTTATTTCTATTGCTTTTTGTGACGTGACAAAGAATTGGAAGTGTCTTTTCGTGCCTGGAATGCTTGGAGATTAGACTTCTGCTTGTTTTTTGTCGTGCCATTCAGAACAAAGCGAGACAAAATAAAAATATCACCGGGGTGTCAAAATAACTGCACTAAAAACATGTGTTGAATGGTTCTTGGTCTAACCAAGAAAGTTGTCCTAGAGTAATGAAAGAAGTCACCACTTAAATGCTAAAAAGTAATACACTTAAATACTAAAAAGTAATATACTCAATGATACTTTAACGTTAACAAAATATTAGAGTGATTTCTTGTTTTAAGCTATTTTAGTGGGAAGTGAAACGGAAAAATGTTTTCATTTATCCTCGCGCACAAGCTCGTGTGTGTGTGTGTGTGTGTGTGTGTGTGTGTGTGTGTGTGTGTGATGACACGTGTTCGTTTAAAACTGTCTCCAATGATAGTCCGCCCTATGTAAACTACAGTTTTGTCGTTTATAAATGCAAATATCTGTGTGGCGCTGACTATATAGTGCGAACAAATGTTCCCGGCAATATCAGACAGAGTATTAGTACATGTAATAGAGGTTTGAGGCAAACGGTACTGGATTGCGAAATAAGTCAATATCTTTTAGATAATCCAGATTGTACGTGCAAATACACATACCAGTATTATTCCATGGCTGGCAAAACTCTGCTCACCTTAAAGAGAGTATACATTAAATTCTGATAGAAGAATGCCTATTTTACATGTGCCTGGCAAAGGAACATCACACTTTACACGCAGTGTATATTAAATTACATCGACCGTCTTTGTGCTGTCAGAAAGAGAAATTTATTTGGTTTTTCTTTACGCGGAAGCCTGTGAGTCTATATTTTACTATTTATACTCACTGAAACTATTCAATCTGGTATACGCCATTTCCTTTTTTTGATTATTTTTACCAATTTTAATTATAAATTTTATTTTAATCAGTTTTCTTCGTTTCCTCCCTGATTTGACTATCACCACACCGAATATTTTTCAGCATTTTACGAGTCGCCAGCGATTCTACTAATGGGTTGTTCACCGAAAAACATTTAAATTTTAGAGAAAAATACGCGTGTGTCTATTTGATAAATTTCGTCTATTTGAAGGAATTTCGTAGTAATATAGAATTACTACATAAGATATTTTTATTTAATAAAACATATATATATATATATATATATATATATATATATATATATATACATGTATAGATATATATATATATACATATATATATATGTATATATATTGTTTTTATTAAAGAATAATAATTACAGTACATTTTATATATTATTTCTATATTACTATTAAATTTCTTCGTGAATGAATTAACTTTACAATTAGCTTTAATGTATTTATTACTATTCTATCAACCTATTTCGTTGATATATAAGGATGGCTCGAATTAATAGAAATACAATAAATCATTGACTACAGTAAGAATGGGTGAAATAAAATAAATTTAGACGTTAATTTTTACATAAAAAATTAAATTAGAAAAAGTAAAAGAAAATATCGGACTGACATAACTTGTCTGTATTGTTTAATAAGACCTTTTAAAGAAAATATTCTGTGTGCGTGTCAATCTAGCCCAGAGAAATTGAAAGAGTGAGATATGATGAAATAAGGTTCCATAAACAAAGAGACATAGAGAGAGAGAGAGAGAGAGAGAGAGAAGGGAGAAAGGTAGAAATATATTGAGGAAACAAGCATAGATATGATGTGAAATACAAAAAAAACAAACAGTTACACTATAACGTATAAATCATACTACCATCTAATTACCAGCAATCGTGTGACACCACATGTAGCCGACGTGTTGCTGAAATCATAGACTGGACATATCAAGCCAAATTAAAGAGATTTTTTCTAGGTACAGCTGCACCGAATTCAACGTGGTCTGCAAAAATATTCTATTTATGTTCAAATCGGATTAATCCTGGCGAGTGAGTGGCCCAGTGGATTTGAAGCCCAAGCGATTATCGCTGGTACTAGTTTTCAGTCTACTGCACATATTGAAATGTCGAATTCTTTTACCAGAATAAAACAACACTATCGTGTGTTAAATATCTACAAAATTAACTGCTTCCTTTTATACTTACGATAATTGGAAAACCCACTGTCAAAATTACATATTCAATACAAGTATGAACAAAATTTGATTCAGGTTGATTTCAATGTCACTTCGGGATCATGACTTAACACAACGCCATTTTTCCTAAGTGAAATGATAAAGTTCACTGTTACATTTGAAGCGTAGCAACTGATGTATACCTTACAGTAAGGGTGTTCGGCTGTAAAACGTACTGGAATTCATTATAGTCTGGTGTTAAATATTCTTAGGAAGTAGTATCCAAAACCGTGTCACTGAACACAAGGTTTCATCGTTCAAAAGATATATCATGATCTGTAATTATTCGTAAATAACTTCACATTAACCTAAAAATAACCCAGAGCAGCCAAACTCTATACAGATTAGAACAAAGAAATTCCTACTATTAATGAACATCAACATCTTTTATAGTAAAAATTCTATTTTTTCTTTATGAAAATTGAATCATTTAAACCAAGCAAGCAACCGAAAAAATCGGACAATCCACGTTGCCAAATAAAATCACGAACTATCAGAAATATTTCCTTATCAAGACTTGTCATCGTTTTTCTCTTTTTAATTTTCACAAGTTTATTCTGTTTTACGATGTCCTCATTGATGACAATCATTTCATTCTAATCTTTCATATAATGAAACACGCGTATAAAATTTTCGTTCTTCTTTAATTATTGTAATTATTTCTTCGTGCCACTTCTTCCAACTTTATATTGTTTTATATTTTGACATTTTCTTTATAACTTTTCTTCATTTATTTTTCATGACTTATTTTTCTTCCTACCTACTGCATGTATTTTGATATATTTTCCTTCTAAATGTTGTTTTTATTTTTTTTCTATTTGCTACAGTTTTAAGCTGAGTAGAGTATTAAGAAACAGAAACATGTTGCAAGAAACAAATAAATCTGTACTGGATTGCTATATGATGTGAGTTCTTCAATATGGCAGTGAATGCTAGACAATATCATCAAAGATGAAGGAAAAATTTGAAGCAATTGAAATGTAGTTCTACAGAAGAAAGCTGCGATTATCATGGATAATTTGAGCAATGATGACGTTTTGAATAGGATGGAAACGAAAATTAAATTAATACGGAGCATCAGGAAAAGACGGCTAATGTTCCTGCGATATCTAATAAGGAAAGAGGGCTTAGAGAACCTGATACTAACAGGCCAGATGGAGGGAAAAAGAGACAGAGGAAAACAACGGATAGAATATTTGAAGGGCCTGAGCAGGTGGATGAGAGAAAAGGTGTTTTGTGGTATAACAGGAGAAAGCGTTCTAAGAGCCACAAGGGATAGGGAGACGTGAAATGCCATGATCGCCTACGTCCTGAGAGAACTAGACACATAGAAGGAGAAGGTTGGTTCAAATGTAGGTGTATATTACGTGGAATAGATTGGTGTATCAGTTATTTTATTACAATGGTTTTCATTATGAATTTCTGATAGGTTTTTTATTGTACACAATAACATTTAATCGTCAATATAATAATTAAATAAGTAAATAAAATTGTTTGTCTATCTCAAAATAAATGTTATCATTTACATCTTACCTACTTTTAAAGTACCCTGTATTTATTCAACATTAAGGTAAAATTATACTATCTTCATTTCTTTCTTTCCTTCTTTGACCGTGTTTATGTTATCTTATTATTCCAGATATGTTTATTCTCTTAGTAAAAATATTATACTTTTTTACTTTGTACATTTATGTTTTCAACATCAACGCATTTTCTTTTGTATTCTTGAACGTAATGCTAGCTATAAATATATTGCGTAATAAGCTACGTATTTATTTTAAATTTAACAAATATTTTCTTGCTTTTTAAATAAATTTTGATTTTTATTACAACTGTCATTTCTTCATTTTTAAAAAAAATTAAATGTAATTGTTAAAAGTAAAAACGAAATCAAAAGAAATTTTCCAGGTCATTTTACTAGTTTTGGAAGCTATAAATGTGCTCATTTATATTTCTTCCTTTTTATCGTTGTTTTATCTTAAATTATTTTATATCAACGGTTTACTCGTAATCTTTGATATTTTTATAACAACAGATACATGATTTCGATCATCAGTCTATAATTAAAAACATTAATTGTTACTTTTTTACTCTTAGAGTATAATTACAATCACCGTATTTAGGGCCTCTCATAAGGGTCTATATTGACAGATGTTATATCGAAAATTAAAACGCAGGTCGGTCAAAACTTAAGACCTTCTCTTATTTAAAAATATTTTATTATTAATTTTTAGTGTGGCTTTAGAAATAAGTCAAACAATATGGAAAATAAGAGAATAATTTTCGGTTTCATCTTATATTTTTCTACCCATAGCAGTTTATCACAATATCTGCTCACTCGCCCCACGTACAGAAAATAGATTGCGTCTGTAGAGGTTCTATTTATAGTTCCAGAAAATGATACAAACATTCTCCGAGGTTAAATAATATTCATGATAAAGCTTCACAGTAAGGTTTTCAGTTAATAAATAGTTAACAACAACCTTAAAGAAATTAAGAATCTATTTTAGTGACAAGTCTAACAGAAGGAATGTCAGGCGCTGCTGTTACAAGAAAGAAGGTCACAGATGTCGATGTTTCAATAAAAAATGACAAAAGAATGTCGATATTTTTAGGTGAACATAGTTAGTGTCTGACGATTGGTGCAATCTTTTTTCTAATCAATTCACTTTTGTAAAGTGATAATGCTGCTAAGGTACAAGAGGTGAAAGAGAATGATAATAATTTAGTGATGGGAAAGAAAATAAAAAATGAGTTTTCAGAATGGCATAAGATAGAGACTGACGTTTCATTTAAATGTTTAAGATCCTAGATGAAAGTTGGGCAAGAAATAGTAATATATTTCCTCGGGGGATGGGCGTGAAAAAAACATAAAATATGAGAACAGAAGTGACGGTTGCATTTCGCTAGTTTAGGTGTAAAAAGTGAGAGCTCATTGCCAATCTAGTAGCACGCTTAATTTCATACTGTCGAAGTACAATGAAAATATTTATGTAAATTACAGAGGGAAGCCACATGACAACGGTAGAAATTTTCTGATATTTATTAGCTATTTTAAAATTCGTGCAAATTCTATATACAAAAATTAAAGCAGATTACATGTAATAGACAGTGGTTGATGCTTGAGAGAATCTCGTGTTGGATTTATACGAGATTCAATTTGACAGTAATGATTATGAGTAAAAAGGTAACGTTATCATGGCTAAGGTGGCAGCCATGAACTTTGTACGAAGCGTATATATATGCTTTCAATTAAAGTAGAAATACTAAATTTGAGATAAAAGATAATTATTTTCAGAAATAAATTTTTAATCTTCTATGCATATTGGTATGACCTTTGAGTGCATACTATTAGTTCTGTTTTAATTATAGAGACACAGCAAATTAATATATTGCTGCTGATTGAGGAATTGAATTTAGAATTATAGTCATTTTTATTGCATTCACATACGTGCGAATAAGATCATGAAGGATATGAATCCAACTCTTCTCCCGCTTTTGTTATGGATAGATACTAGAACAGAATTGTTGGTATATCTTTAGGAGGTATCCAGTCTAGAGATGATGCATAATAAAATCAACCATATCCAAACTAGTCTGGATTATCCGTTGGGATGTTTCGGCCCATGAAAAAGCACACTGGCTTACATTATTCTCTCATGTTAGTTACGCATTCACTTGCAAGCAGATAATTCAATAATTTTTTTAATTGCAGAAGATTATCAGATTACATTGTGATCAGTCTTCATACCTTGAGAAGTCTGGTTGTCGTGTTGATATTTTTATTTCGAAGTCTATGTCATCTCTGCATGTATTTCTATAATTTTATTATGTGTAAGCAAAAGAAATCCGGAATGGCATTATTAAAGATCCGCCCATGATTCTAAGGATCGATACCTTTGTTTCAAATTCGTTTAATGCTTTACAAAAAACGTTCTAAAAGTTTAGTTCGCATTCCTGAATACACATTTCATTCTTACAGATTTCAACTGTGTGAAATATTCGCAAAATTCCGTTTGATTGTGTTATTCTTATTATGATCCTCAAATCTTTTGTTTAAAGCTGATTGTTGCCATTTGAGAATAACTGTGAGAAAGCCTCTTCATATTTCCAATATCTACCTCAATCTATTTGCTGATATCGGCACTCTTTTTTAAATTGCTTATATTCTGATTAGCACATGCAACAGCTGTCATTATAAAGGTGCTAAAAATATTCTAGATACTGTCTCTGATCTCATTCTCACTGTTTGTACAAACAACTTTACTACCGCTACTTAGAAAGAAAAAATCGCAGAAGGATATAAAAACGAGATAAAATTTTCCCAATAGAATAACTAACATCATCCAAGAAGAAACTACACGCTACTTGTTACGAGATGTGAATATAAAATGATATGACATGGCATGAAATAATCCATTTTTGACAGAGATGAAACAAAGATGATAGAATAGTAGAGATGAAAATACAAGCACAGTGTTAAATGACAACAGAATTGATAGCTACTAATACAGTAAAAGATAAAGACGTCATGTTGTCATATGCATTCTGTCAGATCAGAGAGATGAAATAAAACAAGCCTTCAGCGAAAGAGATATGTCAAGCGGAAAGACGGACAGATACTAGGAAATGACCGTTCGATTTTATAACTAAAGAAAATTCACAAGTAAATATAATTTAATTGAAATGCATTCAAATAAATATTATATGACATTCTCTTCGAACTAGTTATATAATCTTGATTGTTATAGCTACAAAATTCTGGTTGTTCAATTCTTACATATATTAAGGACAATTAACGAATTATAGCTAAATTGTAAGAAGAGGAAATAAGAGTACGCTCTGCGTGTACGCTGCGTAGATAGAAACGATGATCAAAATGTAACAAGTAATGATTGCGGAGGTATTTAATAAAGATGACAATGTCAAATCACTTTTCCTTTGATTGCATTGGGAATAATTTCAGCTCGAGGTGCTCTATATAGTAAACAAACTACTGGCCATAAGGGCATTAATGCCAGGCATGATCCAACATTAATCCGCTTCCTCACAAATCGATCAACAAATCTAAGAAATTTTAAGCGATTATTTCGGAGACTTTATCTTATTGAGCTTCTGATTTTCTATATCACTTGATTTGAATTCTTAGATGAACACCACTGTTGTGGTTTCAAGATGAGAAAAAGTACCTAAACAATATGAATGGTAGGTTGAATGACAGCATCGAGCACATGAAGTTGAACATGAAATGGAGAACCTATTTTGAGAATAGGGTTAGCTTGAAAATTAACTAGTGACTATTGTCGTGCGTGAATGGCATTTTTTAATCAAATAGCAACACGAATTTATTTAAAAATATAAGAATTTATTTAAAAATATAAGAATTATATTTAAAAATATAAGAATCTCCGAAATTTTCTCTCTGAGTACTTTTTCTGTCATAAAATTATAAGTAGTTTATAATTTTGAATTAAATATTTTATAAATTTATACATATATATATATATATATATATATATATATATATATATATATATATATATATGAATTGAGTTTTTCTGTGACTGGCGTGTGTATACACTGATTATATGCAACACGTTAAAATTCCCCTTCTCTGATTCTATGTACCTATGGCTTAGAGGGTAGCGACTCAGACTGTCACCAAAAGTTTCGATCCCAGCCAGAAGCAAGTGGATGTGTTTCGTCACACTGATGAGATCTGACAGTGAAACAGGCTTTTATGTGGATGACTAATATATATATATATATATATATATATATATATATATATATGGCAAGGGAATGACAAAAAGAAGTCTTAAATGCAGTGTAATAGGCATATTAAGTTAAAGAAAACATGTTCTCAAGATATTTAATTTCCAAAAACATTGATTTGGAATAATAGCAAATAACATCTTCAGTATAATTTCCATCATTTATGATACAAAGGCTGATGAACATTACAAGATTCACGTGAACTCAATAACTCTACACTGCTGCCAATTTCAGCAATGTCACTTTTTATATGTTCAGTCATGTGTGTTGCATCTGTGATTTTCGTTGACGACACTTTCTCTCTTTGAATACCCAAGAAAAAGTCATAACTTCTTTCGTCTTTCGACAAAAACCGTGTTTAATCTGTGGAAATAAAAATGAGAATTTCCTATGTGCCCAGATTTTAGGGACACCAGGTACGGAAATGTTTCATCAGACAAAAGTAATGCTTTCATAAATTGATTTAAATATATGTAGTAGGAGTGGGGATTTAAAAGCGCGTGCGATGGTTATAATTATGTACCGAGGGAAAAACGATAAATATTACAAGAAGAAGACACGTATTATAAACGAATGACACAAGGAAGTATAAAAATGCAGTGAAATATATATATATATATATATATATATATATATATATATATATATATATCAGCCAATCGTAAGCAGCACCGCACCCATTAAATATCAAATGACATTATAGCAAAGGGGACTAGACCCAACAGGAAAAACATGCTTGAATTCATCATAGTGTCGTCACTAAATTCGAATTCGGCATGAAACTGCCCAGTTAATGTGACACTATATTGCACTAAACTATGAACACTATATTAACACTTTGCTATCTAGAACTGTGCGATAGATAGCTGCTTGCAAAATACATGTTTTCATTAAAGCTACTGAAACAAACAACAATCTTAACTCCAGAAAACATCACAACTCAACTACATATATATATATGTATATATATATATGTGTGTGTGTGTATGTTTGTGTGTGTGTGCGTGCGTACGTGTGCTAAATTTGACAAGGCTATGCGTACATGACAGCAACGGCCTGGGACGGGGATCTCAATGGACTGCACTGTACGGAATGCTTGAAAACTATTTAACGATTGAAATAGGCCAGACAGATTTATTTGGAATCTGACAATGTTTGCGCTAGCAAAAATCATATGTCAATGCAACTGAAAATGTGAGTGCTCGGAGTTTTTTCTGTTATTGATGACTGCGGATAATACGCCCTCTCCCCGATACTGTATCTGATGTTTTCTTAACATAGTTACAGAATATACCACATTTTGGCGCTCTCGGTGTTCCAGGCTTACAAATATTTGTTTGAAGTTATATATATATATATATATATATATATATATATATATATATGTATGTGTGTGTGTGTGTGTGTGTGTGTGTGTGTGTGTGTGTGTGTGTGTGTGTGTGAATATATATCAACAAGAGGAAATGTATTCTTAGCTGATGAGTTTCATCCTCAGAGGCGAAGCTCTACATTCAAAGTAAGTTCTCAGGATATTGTTTCTCTTTTGAAATTGAATAATAATAATCAAAACCAATAGAGGTCTTTAAAATATGATGAAAAGTTACATCACTTGATACGTTTGATAATGATACCCCCAAGAAATGCGTTACTATCACTAACGCATCTGTTTATTCAGAGTGGAACAGAATGAGAAAATATTAGTGAAGGGAAAGGTTAGTAAAATAACAGATTTCAGGAAGAACATTAACGGAGCAGTTAAATGATTAAAACTTGTAGGTGAAAGGCAAAGACATAACCAAAAGATTATTCAACATGCGAGATATACTAAAAATAAACTATTAAAATACAACAATGCAGCAATATTCAATGCACTGATGAATGGTAGATTTATAAATATATAATGATGAGAAAAATATCAAGCATGACACAGTTAAACCACTTTACAAGAATCAGACAGAGCAATTAATTCAATAAAATCGCTACATTTCATGTCAGTGGCAAAACGCGAGGCAAAAAGAAACAAGTAATTGCTTTGATTTAGAACTAAAGATGATCATGGAAGGCAAATGCTGATCTTTATGATGATTAAAAGGATGAAGTTTTGTTTGGAGATGTTAAAATTTGCAAGTCATAGTGATTGCAGGTCATTTCATTTACTTTGCTAGATCAATGAGATTTACTGTTAAAACAGGTTTGTCATCAACATAAATACTGAGTCAATAACTATTATAAACAGACATTATACACCAAAATGCAAATGTTGTATTTGTATCCAGTATACTTTAGTAACATCTAATTTTTCTATATAATTTGGATAAATCAATCTTGCAGAAATATATGCAACATACATTTATATTTTTGAATTCATGTGAAGTGTGAACTCTCGAATGTGTCTCCGTATGTATACAAAATTGATGAAGTTTATGCTTATCCATATGTGTGCGCATATCTATACCAAAACACATAAGTCATATTGACTTAAAAAAAAAATAAAATTACATATTGAAGTAAGTTAATATTTATTGGTAATAATTTAACGGCATAAACATACACATTCATAAATAAGAACAGGTACACCTTCGCACACATCCTTATACCACATCACACATATGCATTTGATACGTAAATAAACATATCTTATGTGTTGAAAGTTTTCGACATTAAGACACAATTTACGCCCAGTAAATCATGATGCGATATATTAAAGAAATAATTTCATGATTATGTTTATTGATACATTCTTTAACACATTATCTATTATTCTATTTTCTAAATATTTATTTGTCTATCCATCTATCCATCCACAGAGACGAATGCAATATATATTTACACAAAGAGAGAGAGAGAGAGAGAGAGACAGACAGACAGACAGAGACCGAGAGACAGGGAGAAAGAGGGAGAAAGAGAGGGAGAGTGAATTGATATAAATAAAAGTTTACGATCAGTAGATGGAGAATACATTCAGCTGACTACCCAAGAATATCGTTAGGACTTTAAAAAAAATTTACTTCTAATATTGATTTGTTTTAGTTTTAATTTGTTTTATACTCTTTAATATTATATATATATATATATATACACACATATATATATATATATATATATATATATATATATATATATATATTACAACGGAATAGTCAAACTATGAGGAAAACGTACCAATAACTGAAAAAAAAATTAAAATTGATATCGAAATTCCGGTAAGAGCTTGGCACAATTGTGTGCTTTATTATTCCTACAAAATATTTATAAAATCTTCGTCGTAGGCTGTATTGCCGTATTTAAATGTTATCTGAATGAAATTTTGCTGAACATATATATATATATATATATATATATATATATATATATATATATATATATATATATTTGGGCAGCAAAATTTATATATATATATATATATATATATATATATATTCATTAGACTTGGTATGCGTTTGTGTCCCTGTTTTCATGCTTTTGCGATCGTCTGAGTTTGTGTGAAAAGCGTGAAACCAAGTCACAAAGTCACACCAATCCAAATGAAGATGTTAGCTCTATCACTGATATTGAGCGCTTTCAATAAGTACAGCGCATATATAATATAATAATAATATAATATATATAACAAAATGTATATATATATATATATATATATATATATATATATATATATAAACACATTTCTTCCACACTCGCACTCAATCTCTCATATGTACGAGAGTGAAACTGCCAAGTAGTCAAAGATAGAGGCTAAAAGAGAAACACACGGACCAACAAAATGAATAGAATAAAATATATAGATAGACAGATAGATAGGAAATGTTGAAATATATGTCGTGTGTTAAATTCACTGGTAGGTAAAGAATATGAGATGCCAAAAATAATTAGATCGATAGGAATTTACAATGTATATTTATTTATTTTATAGATAGATAGATAGATAGATAGATAGATAGATAGATAGATAGATGTTATGTTTTCGTTTATATACAGATAGACCATCTAATTATAATCTGTGATACCAACGATAGCGTAATAGAAAAATCTTTATCGATCTATTAATACATAGATAAATAATATCACAGAAAGTTTAAGTAGATGTACGACTAGAAATACATAGACGTAGATACATAGCTTAAGTGAATATTTGATTTAAAACTTAGAATAATTCTAAAGAATGCAGAAGCATAAGGCCTTGTCGCTTCTGCAGGTCGATAGATGCATACTTACCTGAAAAAATTCTTAGATAATATCTGGAAATATCAATGAAATTACCAAGGGAATAATCTTATTAAGAAACTAAACAATGTAACGAAACGGCAAAGGTTACTTTTTACGCAAATTGAAAGTGTTTGATGTTCTTTCAAATATTTTCTGTTTGTTTTTCTGTTTATATTTTTCTGTTTATATTTTCTATTTTCTACTTTTCTATTTTGTTTTTCTGTTTATATATTTTTAAAGATATTTATGTACTGTTAAATCAACAGACGTCACGTTGAAAAATAAGTATTAGATGAGACACTGAACTCAAGAAATATATATATATATATATATATATATATATATATATATATATATATATCAGAAAATCTAAGTGTCATGAAATTACGATTTTGTTTTTTTTGTATAAGCATGCTTCTTTCTGCTCTCAATATACACATGAATCTGTGCCTGTGTGTGTCTATTTAAGTGAGTTTCTTTGTATGCATAAATTCATAGAATATCTCTCTCTCTCTCTCTCTCTCTCTCTCTCTCTATACGCAGTAATAATAATAATTTGTGAATATGAGAAAGAATTAGACCAATAAATTTAGTGAATCATTATCGCTTTTTCAAGAAATAGAAGATCAATAAAAATTAATTCAATAAAATAATTTTTTAAAAATTACTAATCTTCGGAATGTTAGGAGATAGGTATTTGGACATCATTGATTTACTATAACTGATTGTCTACTGAAATACGGGTATTCACTAATCATAGCATATGAAGTATATATCTCTATCTCTGTTTCTGCCTCTCGGTCTGTATGTCTCTGTCTCTGTCTGTGTGTTTGTCTCTCTCTCTCTCTCTCACTCTCTTTGTCTTTCTACATATATATACACATGTAGATGGTGCGATGTATAAATTGTCGTCTAAATTATGCAAAATAAAAAATAATTGAAGTACAAAAAGGTAAATTGGAGAACGATGCTATAATCCTTGGATTGAATTCATCTTTGGCGTTGCCAGGATTTTTGTTGGATTCTAACTTTGCCACTAACACATAATAATCAAGTGGGGCTTATTTTCTGGCGAGTTACTTGGCCTAATATAAGGTTTAATGTGATCGATGAAGTTGAGTGAGAAGAAGATGTTTTTCTCTTGATTTTGTGGCATGGTGCAGCGTCATGTTGCCAGATACGGTTTCATTTAACAGCTAACCTATGGAACCAAAGTAGCACTAAATCTATAAGACACTTGATGTTTGTCTCTACGTTGAATCTGAGTCCCTTACCAACAAATTCGATGTTCTTTTCTCATTAAAACGATCAGAATTTTCGAGTTGCCGTTCCTTCATTGAC
Organism: Ascarosepion bandense; assembly: GCA_037127315.1. Lineage (NCBI taxonomy): Eukaryota > Metazoa > Mollusca > Cephalopoda > Sepiida > Sepiidae > Ascarosepion > Ascarosepion bandense. The sequence goes on from JBBBDQ010001401.1 coordinate 2,891,562, forward strand.
ACCTTCAGACTCATCCAAATATTTCTGCAAATATTTTGGAGTTCCATCATACCTGAACTACATGCGTTTTTATATTAGCAGAGTGACATCCTCTATCATGCCTAGAAGTGCGTGTGAAAATGTGCTCTGCATTCTTATTGACACCGACGTACTGAAAATTTTCTTAATAGTGCTCCCGCCACAAATGCCATCTGCACATTTATGGCGGGTCGAATTGCATCATGGCAAGTGTTTCTAAAAAATGATGCCAACTGACCTTACTATAATGCGAAGTCAGCAAAATAAAATAAAAACATCAACCATTAACGCGCAGGCACTAAATTAAATTAAAATAAACAATGACGAACTTTCAGGCATCAGGCCCGGTACATATGTGTTAGTCCTGATTCCATATAACTATACTGGCAGACAAATATATGACTTCATATATGTAACTGTTCGTATCTTTAAGTTCATATATATATATATATATATATATATATATATATATATATATATATATATATAAGCACTAATACGCATGAGCAATATTTCACCTGGGCACGCATGTATTTTATACGTTATGTTGCTTTCAATATGTCTTTGTATAGTTTTTTGTATGTATTGGTTACCATTAATACTCAATTCGAAGAAAATAAATAAATTTAAACAAGTTTGTAGTGACCGTATTAGAGCAGTGCGCAGGTGTTATATGTTCGCCAACTTCTAGTGAAAAAGGTTAACAAGACAATCTATTTTCCCCGAAGGAAAGACGATTTGTGATACGTTTTGACGTTCATTATAGCGAGCAATAAATTATTATCGTCAGATAAATTTCCATATTACTTGTATAAAAACTGACGCACACACCCTGCATAATCTCTCATTCAGAATTATCTACATCGTGTTGCATTGTATGTAGTTGTCAACAATAATATGCATATGAAATAATGTTTGGTGGACATTCTTATGTATCTTAATATACAAATTCCCTGACATATATATATATATATATATATATATATATATATATATATATACATATCTGTGTCTGTGTGTGGATGTGTGTATGTGTGTAAAATTAGGACAGACATGTTATTCCATAATTAAGCAGAAGTTAGGGCTTATTTCAGGCGAACCATCATCAGCTTCCATCTTTACTGTAAAGAAGGTTTTACACGAAAGACGCAATCTGATGATGGTTCGATTGAAATAGGCTAAAACTTTCAATAACTATGGAATAACGTGTCTGTTTTAATTTTTAAATATATTTGCTGTATATGTATTTACATACATATATATATATTTAGAGCTCTCCTAGGCTAATAACCTTAACAAATTATGAATTCATCTCGTCATCCTCAAGCTATGGATGAAATATCAAAACAAATTGCGTTCCATAGACTTGGGTGTCTAGGAGAAAAAAGTATTCTAATTCAAATCAGATTGAAAAGGACTACGCTCTGTCTTTCGTACCCCAAAATTACCACTTCTGTTGAGTCACAGTATATTAGGATCTGTATTATATATATATATATATATATATATATATATATATATATATATCATCGAGAGCCTGATATGAAGTGACTCAATATAAGTGGTAATATTTGGACACGTCAGACGGAGCCTAGTTTTCTCCAGGCTGATTTGATTTTTATTCCATCCGAGGAATGCTTTTTCTTTACTAAGTTTTAACGGATGCATATGTTGCCAAACTTAATAAACACTCTCCCATAAATTACATCATCGCGTCATATATATATTCAGCCATATTTCAAGACTTAATTTTTGAGAGATTAAGCAGTCAATAAAAATCAGAAAAATCAGATTCATTTATATTTCACACATGTTTACACATGTATAAACATACACATTATAATCACACACACACACACACACACACACACACACACACACACACACACATATATATATATATATATAAACATGTTACGGAAATCAACGAATTTTAACGAAACTTGGTTATAAGCAACCGAAAATTTGAAATGAATTGTTTGAATATTATTTTTTATCGATATTCGTATTTAAGTAGATATTCTGTTTTTAATGAAAAAATATTATATATTTATATCTACGAACCGGATTATTTACGATAAGTTTTTATTACGAAAATGTGTGCCAAATATGGATCGAAAATTGTGTTATATAGGCTTGATAAAAACCTCGTTTAGACTGGAGGCTCTTCGTGGTCGAGAGGTCTAAGACGTTACCAGATCAAATGGTAGCTTCCCCTATATAGATAGGGGTTGCAGATTCGAATCCTGCCGAATGGCACACATTTTCGTAATAAAAATTTATCTTAAATAATCAGGCCGGTAGATATAAATCACATTTTCGTAATAAAAATTTATCTTAAATAATCAGGCCGGTAGATATAAATATATAATGCTGTTTCATTAAAAAGAGAATATCTACTTAAATGCAAGTATCGATAAAAAATAATGTTCAAACAATTTATATATATATATACTAGTGTAACGCACAACCTCGTGTTCATGAAACACAAAATTATCCCCACCAAAAAATGTCTTTCATCTTAAATTTCGTGTAAGATGCGGGTTCCTTGCTTTTGACTCAAATTTACAATAAACTAACCATTTTTACTCCATCTCTCTATAACAACTATTAGTTAAATAAATAATAAGTAAAAGTGAATAATAAATCAATTTTAAGTAAATCTATACACGTTGCGTGAACGCAGGCAGCCATAAGAAGAACAGATTAATATCTTATAAACTTTTTATTTTATAAAATACATGCATTCTCCTTGGATTTAGATAAGTAAAACATGTTTACCATACTTATGTTTATTTTAGATAAAGCTGGACTTTTCACTGCAGTAAATGTATTTATATAATTTGGTAAATGCCGTATTGTTATATACTAAAAATTTATCTTGTGGATGATTCGAGCCCATCAAAATTAGCTTCAACATTATGTCGTCAAAATTTGCATACGATCCACAATATATCTATATAGTGGATCAAATATATTTTAAGAACTTTGGGGAGGGTTCCTCGTACAAAAAACAAAGACGAATATGCATAATTGTATGTCCCATTTTTAGTTATCATGTTCATGAAACTTTACGGAAGATGACAATGTATTACCTTGTAAACTAGGTTACATTTGTCATTCGTGTACATTTGTGGTTAGTCTTTTTTTAAGGTTTAATATATGTAGTAACTAGTTAACTTAAACAAATTTCCGTTTAATAACAGTAGGATATTCTTATGAGCAGACTGATATTATTTTACATACGACCGCGCGAATAGCATTAGACGCCAGACTGTAAGGTTCTATACGATTACCTTTCCAGACCAAAGACAGCCGATTTATTCAAAGTCTTATTCGGTTTATCGTCACGCTGCTGAGACGGGTTCCGTGACATAACATTCTATGGATCACGTCAGCACGTACATCTCACCACAAAAAAAGCATTGTGCCGGCTGCCGTTGACGATCCAGTTATCATCACAAGTCAAGTGACCCTATCATATCTTACATCTCAAAGTGCAGCATAGAGAGAACCTCAAGTGCAGCTCCCTGACATTTACATTTTTTTTTGTTTTTCGGGCTCTGATCAATCATGACGCGAGAACTTTATTGCACAAACTTCTGACTATTGTTTTTGTCTTCTATTTATTTAGGGATAAGGCAAAATTTGGAAGAGTTAGAATAACAAATTTACACAACCAATCTTTTAGGGTTGATCGGAATCCTTCTGGAATAACACAGTTTAGACAACAGCGTCAGTTTATGATTAATGAGATATAATTGTAGGTGACTGTTGTTTAGTTCCATACATTTTCCTTGCACTTCTCTCAGAAAGTTGTCGACAGAGACTTTATTTCGCATACACTTGTACGAACGACCACAGTAATTGGTTTAATCAGTAGACATTAATTAAGTAGATACGCTTTATCAACGTCTCATGAACGCCTACGAAACCATTCGACAGAGAGGTAGAATATTTTAAAGGGTGAGACAATCAATGATCCGACAGGTGTATGTATGTGTAGAAGCAAGTGAAGTATATTTTGAACATTATTATAGGCTAATGTGTTCAATTCCTACAATACCCTCCTGACCATATGTTTATATAATCATTTTGGTTTGTTATACAACAGGAACCAGCCTTAATTTTTGGGGATTGTATCTTGATTTGTACAATTAAAAGAGGCTATCCTAAACATAATAACACAAAAACAAACAATTTGCGTATAGATCATTATCAGGAAATTTATTCTTGTTAGGGAGTTAGAAATATTGCTACACAGTTATAGTCTTCCTTTTCTCCCTCCAGCTATGGGTAAAATAGCAGGAGAGATTGAGTTTCGTAAACGTGTTTGGTAACCAGTCTATCGCAGAAAGTAATCACAATCTACTGCCGGAAAATCTTCTGCTGAGTCAGTTATGGCTCTTTCGAATCTTGATCGATTAAGCCTGTCACATATGGCACTAATATATATATATATATATATATATATATATATATATATATATATATACATATGTGTGTGTATGAACACATATGTGTGTGTATGATATGCCTGTGTTTGTGTGTTTATGTGTGTGTATATGTGCAGGTGTGAGGGGGTTTGCGCATTATATATAAATATGTCTCTCTGTGTCTACATGCAGAACGTTTAACCTGTGACCGACGTATTTGATATTAAACTAACAAATTAAATGTCTCACAGTATATGCATTAAATGGTTTTAGGCATTTGTTTTTCCACCTTAATCATTTTTCTGTTTTCTTTTTAATAAACAATATTTACATGATCAATATTCATGCAATATTTATATATATATATATATATATATATATATATATATGTACGTATGTATGTATGTAGTATATATTATTCATCCATAGCTGAACACTTCAATCAACCAGGACCCATTAGAAAACTGCAAATATTTACTGATAGATTCCGATTTTAGTTATACATAATCACGCAGAAAGAAAGAAAAATACTGGATTTTAAAATTAAATACATATAGGATAGGATTAAATAGGGACTTACGTGTTTTGAATCTTTAGAAATATTTTAATATTAAAAAGAAATTTTAGATACACTTAAAACAATTTTCTTTAAAACAACATTTAAATGTATTATTAGAGATAGGTTTACGTTTACAAATATTAAAAACCTCTATCGCTTTCTACGTCACGTGATGTGAACATCTCTCGACGAACGCTCTCGCGGGAAACGCTTCTAGTTTAAATTTTAAAATCATTTGTTTCCGATGAAAAGCCGAGGCCGGTCTGAAATGTCAAATAAATATATATATAATAATAGAAATAAATAAATATTGTCCAAAAAATACATTTTTAAACTTACAACTTTTTAGTAGTTTTTCGTACACATATTAAGACAGTATACGTGGATCATCATTATGTTGTATATATATATATATATATATATATATATATATATATATATATATATAAGCCTATTTATAAATGGACCTTTGCCTGTGTGTGTATGTGTGTGTATTTGTGTCCGTTACCTATAGTCTCCAATACGGCTGAACCGTTTTTTGGAAAATTTACACAGTTGTACTACAAGCGTCTGCGAGATTTCTTCGCTAGATTTTGTTTCGAGGTACCCTCGATAAATATCGAAAATCGATAATCGAAAATTCGGGTTTTATGCGAAGGCGTTTGACAAAATAAGCCACAAGGAACTGATGGAGATGCTCGGCAGCCTGGACATATTTGGAAAGGATTTGAGAGTAATCAAGAATCTTTACTGGCAGCACACCGCTTGCATACGGACAGGTAATGAATTGAGTAAATATACAAGAATAGAAAGGGACGTAAGACAGGGATATTTTTCTGTTCAACTAGTACAGCGAGAATATATTGAGGACACTAGAAGTTATGCCTAGATTTGTGATCGGAGACATCGATTTAAACAACCTAAGGTACGCAGATTATACAATGCTGATAGCAGACACAGAAAGGAAACTACAAGCCCTCCTACAGAAGGTAGCAAAAGAAAGTAACAAGAATGGACAAGAAATAAACTGCACTAAACCAAATACATGGTTATCAGTAAAAAGGGTAGCCCAAAATTCCAAATACAGGTCGAGGATACCAGAGTGAAGCAGGTACAAAAATTAAAATACTTGGGATGCGTTTTAATAGAAGACGGAAAGTGCGACACAGAGATCCGAAGGCGAATTCACATGGCAAAGGAAGCATACCAGAAGTTGAGTAAGGTATTAAGATACAGGATAATTTCGATGGAACCTAGGAAGAGAATACTGGATTGCTACGTGCTGTCCGTCCTTCAATATGGCAGTGAATGCTGGACAATATCATTAAAGATGAAGGAAAAACTTAAAGCAACTAAAATGTGGTTCTACAAAATGATGCTGCGAATATCATGGATCGAGCATATGAGCAATGATGAGGTCTTTGAAATGATGGAAACAAAAAGGAAATTAATACTGAGCATCGGGAAGAGAAAGCTGAAGTTCCTGGGACAAGCAATGAGGAAGGAGGGCATAGGATATCTGATACTAACAGGCCAGATAGAGGGAAATAGAGACAAGGGAAAGCAACGGATAACATATTTGAAGGATCTAATGAGGTGGATGTCGGAACGAGAATTGCATGCTGTAACAGGATAAGGCGTACTCAGAGCCACTAGCGATAGGGAAACCTGGAAAGCCATGATCGACTTCGTCCTGAAGGAACAGGGCACACAGAAGAAGAAGAAGGAGGTTCGATTTCAATCAAATTTGATACACTCATAGACAAAGAAATAAGAAACGTCCTTTATAAAAATCCACAGTTTTTATCCGATTCTGACCAAACTTCACACAAATATTCTTTAGGCCGAGTCTAAGCTCTAGGATCATGGAATAGTTTTAAAGCTTTCATTACAACCGAACAACGCCGGGCAATACTGCTAGTATATATATATTTAAATTTCTGTTATGTAACTTATGTATATCGTATAAATAGCATTTCAATATATAATTAAAAAATTAGAAATGTTAAATAATCTAACTGGAAAAGAAATTGTAAAAGAGGTTCGGGAGAATGAAAAAAAAAATCTGTTAAAATACATTTTTCATTGTAAAGTATTAGACTTTATTTTTAGTTGATTGTGTTTAGCAGAATGCACATTTTCGTGGTGCACCTTGAAAAACAAACATGCATATCCACGCAAGATATCATCTCCCACACATTCATCAATGTACGCACCTCTTCACACGCAAATTCTTTACAAGTTTGATAAAGCTGTGTCAAAGAAGGGGAGGAAGGCAATTACAATAGTAAAATGGATAGCATCACTAAATGAGAAGTGTGCATATCTACCCTCACGCTCACCAAACGAAACAGCTTGCTTCTCTGACACGGGGATGAATTTCAAGCCTGAAGCAAAATAATATTCATTAATGTTTTAACGTAATACAAAACTAATAAAAACACCCAAGACACCGGCATGCTAGTAAGTACGGATTTACGAACGCAATATCAATTGCCGGATAAATAAAACAGAACAACGTGTTTCCATTCTATGTAGCAGCAGATAAATAGATTTAAGTTATCCCTAATAAAAGAAAGGTAATTTCAGTCAGATAAATATATGTTTTTATAAATATTGATTAAAAACATTTTGTCATTTAAATTCAATAAATATTTTTCACTATATATATATATATATATATATATATATATATATATATATGGAGAGAGAAATCGAAAGAGCGAGTGACAGAGAATTACATGTCTTGCGTTTGTGTGTGTGTGTGTGTACTTGGGTACATTATTTAGTACAAATCGTAAGGGCATTGAAAAATTATTTAGAGATCAAATATCTATTTTTAAACTATAAAATGGCATTGTTCATGCACTTAATTCGGTATTGAATATTATATTCTTTGATGGAGAATTCAAAATTTGTACAGACAAACACAATTGTAATCTAATTTCGTCCAGCAACTAAGTGAGATGCTACGTATATACTGATGCAATCTCTGACATATATACTTGCTGTGTATCTGAATATCAGGACACATACAAGCATGCACATACGTGCATATATACATGCATACACTCATACACACAAGCAGAAAAAAGGGAGATGGACAGATACATATATATATATATATATATATATATATATATATATATATATATATATATATATATATTGATAAAGCACATTCCTACAGAATCTAGCTCACAAAGTCAGGTTTCATATATGTACATATTTTGCAGTTGAAGTTGCCTTTAATATATACAAATATATATGTTCGCATTTTCATATTGTAAAATTAGACTAAAAATCGACCTTGAATATTTAATCTTTTAAAGTACGTAGAAACATAACAGGAAGGCTCGAGACCTGATTCTTTCAATGCCCGAAATTACTTTTCGTCACATATATATATATGAAAATCAGTTTAGT
>JBBBDQ010001401.1:2905000-2985000 GCA_037127315.1 Ascarosepion bandense
ACCTCTGCATGTCATATGAAGTGTTGTCTGTGCTGTGAAATTATACCGTTACATTTCCTCTACTAGATATTAAAGAATTACATGCGTTTATATGTACTACATTTTATTCACTTGAAACAATCTATTTTGTAGAGTTTTATGTCTATTTGAGTTATTGGGAGATTAATGATAGATTACCCTCATACCTTATGAATACGTCATTTTAGTGAGTTTGTTCCTGACAATTTCAAAGAATTGTCACTTACTGTCCACTTTATATGTACAAAACTGGTAGGGTTAATGTGACGTCGATTTGGTTAGTTCAAAAACTTCTTGTGTTTTTCTTTAATTTTTTAATGTGGCTCGTTGATCTATTTTAGCTTGAGTCTTTTCCGAAGTTCAGAGGCATATCGATAATGAAGCATGAATCATTCAAGCCGGTAGCATCATTACTTAATATGTCAAAATGCAAAATATAAAAAGAAAAGAAAAAATATGTGTGGAAATATAAAGATTTCTGTTTAAATTTCCTTAAGTATAAACAAATGTGTCAAGGTGAAAGACATTAATGTTGGGAGATACTAGCTCAGGCATTTCATGAAATATTTGGTATCATGACTCATAAACGCACGTTTATTTAAGCTTATTTCAATATGACATTATACATGTACACATGCATATAGATCGAATGATTTTATCTGTATTGCAATCTATATGTCTGTATGGGAGAGAGCGTATATGTATGTGTGTGCGCGTGTCAGATATAGCTAAGATGTATATTTTCATCATTAATTTATATATATATATATATATATATATATATATATATATATATATATATATATATATATATACGGATCTCAATCCAACATGATGACTAGAATAAGTACAAACACTTTTTGCCTATCTGTTCTTTGATTATTGTATTCATAGATAGATAGATAGATAAAGAAGGAAAGAATTTAAGAAAGTCATGAAAGACCATTTTTGTAAGATCAAAGAAACCGGAGCAATAAAAAATAATTACTATATATGAACGATGACATCAGAAAAAATGTTGCTAACATCGACGAAGAACATAAAAACGATTTGTTTTTCTTTCTTTTCTTTTTTATTTACTTACACGTCTCCCTCAGTTTAACAGTCTATGTATTTTACGCTAATCGAATCTATAGACAATGAGGAAAGTAAGGACTTCCTTCACACATATTATTGGAATTATTTCGAGTGGTTGCCGAAATGTTCTCGGCTCGATCAAGTCTTGAATAAACAAGAAATATTCTCACGTTTCTGTATTTGCAAAGATTTTGGGAAGGTGATCAAGCCGATAACATTTCACCACACAATGGTATTATTGAAGGAAGGAGCATGAATATTGCTTATATATATATATATATATATATATATATATATATATATATGAACAGTAATTAAGTAGCAGCAAACATTGTCTCTACGGTAATAATTTCGAAATCAATGTTAAAACAAAAATAATTAATTCACTGAAATTAATGCCATTTAATGTAAATCGGTGGAGAATTGCTAATTTATATGCATAAAATAAATTCTAACAAACAAAAATAAACGGAAAACTTACCTGTTGTCGGCGTGAATTGTAGCCATCCATTGGTTCCCCAGTAAGTAAACACACGTAGAAGGTAAGAACCATCGTTAACAAGACAGTTTTCGCCGTTAGCCTTTTGGCCGGCATGGTCCAGTCCGCTTGTCACTGGACTAAGCACGATCCGTTCGACTATGCCTTGCGCCGTTGTGGTCCGCGTAAAATACAATCTAGTTGTGGTCGGAGAAGTACTAATCGCGATGGCGACGGCGGTGGCAGAAGCGGCTGCTGTGGTCGCGTCCGTGGTCTTGCTTGTAATGTTTCGCGCCGATTTACGGCATGCGTCGATACAGGATGGACATATGGGCCCGGTTGTAGGATTTTCTTATTGAATTTTGGTTATATTGTTTAAGGCTGGACTATTGCTAAGTATATATATATATATATATATATATAGATAGATAGATAGATAGATAGATAGATAGACAGATAGATAGATAGCTGTACCACTTATTTATTTAATATGCAGATCGATAATTAATGCGGGTAAAAAGGTTTTGAAAAATTCAAAAATCATGATTATTCGTATTGATCGGGAAATGTAGAAGTTTTGATTGATGCGTTACAAATCAAAATTTTAAAGATAGCAAAAAAGTAAGAAAATGTATTTAACTAATAATTGCGTCTAGGTAACATATATATATATATATATATATATATATACATATACGTAACTCTTTAAATATATCATAAGTTTATGTTTCTTTGTTAAAACACGTCATCTTTTATTGTAGATGGTTAAGTGCAAGACAAATAGTACTAATAACACTATTGTTCATGCTAATACTCTTAAAATTAATGATAATACTAATATATAAACGTGGAACAGGTTTAGATAATAAAATTAAATTGCATCTTCATGAGTTTTAGAAAAGAAAAAACACATAAATATGGAAAAGAATGGGGAATCATTTTCACAATATTAAGATGATGATTATTTATTTATGTAAAATTAAAATTAGTATGTGAAAGTAGTTTTGAAAAAGAAAGAAGCAATAAAAAAAATGTGTTACGAAAAGATTGAACCAAATTGTTGCGAAAAGATCGAACGGAAATTTAAAGAAGACACACGGACACACTCACAAAAAAAAAAAGAAAAGAAAAGAAAATCTCAAAAAGATATTTAGTTTCGTGGGTGGGTAGGAGGTCGATATAGGTAACACACGTCTAATAAAAGTGAAAGTGAAAATGAAATTACTGCGACCGTTCGGCTGAGAACAGGTGTTTCGTGCAAGTCACTCCTCGCTCGTTTGAGACAGGTTAACTCATCGATGCGATAAAACTGTCACGTACATACTCCCAGGCCAAAAGTAAACAATAAATAAAAATAAAATAAGAACGCTTCCAAAGCAAGTTTTACATCTATACCTGAGATATACTTTCCTTTTTCTTTTTTTTTTTTTATAATATATGAGAATAAATTTTGGGGGATATTTAGTTTTCGAAGAAATAAACCAAATGCGTCTTTACGTCTTTCACGCACATGTGTTTTTAAAAAGACTGTAGAAAACGCATGCGTAGTTCTCTTTCAGAGTAAGAAGATGCGATTACAGGAAAGTGAGAGAATGGCTGGTGCACATTGGTCAGCGATGAGGTTGCTTGACAACGGATTTTAATGCATTTAGTGTTAGCTTTTGATATACTGTAGTGTGTGACAGAGACTACAAAATTGTATACATCTGGTATGTACTTTCAGATGTATAGTAAGTTGTCAGCTCGTCAATTTCTATGAGACTTTGTCATTAAACAGATGTATAAGTTGTGTATGAAAGGGTACTATAATGTTAGACGAGTACGATAGTTACTTTCGTGCCTGCGTTAACGTAGATACATGTACATACATACATACATCCATATATAACAGGCTTGTATGTCGATTACTAATATATATATATATATATATATATATATATATATATATATATATATATATATGTCAGTTGATATTGATGTTGGGTAACGATACTTTCACGTGTGGAACTGTTTTCTCCATGCGCTCGAATTAAAGCCTCGTACGTTTTAGTTTTTGTTTATGTCTGGGGAAGCAAGAGTGAGTGAATATCCGTGGGATTTTGTGAAAACTTTTATCTGGCTGTAAATTTAATGCAAATATTTATTTCTCTATTTTCCTCTATCTTTCCTTCACTCTCTCACTCAGTATATATTTATATATCTATATATATATTTGTGCATTTCTGTCAGTATCGATATGTTTCTGCGTTTGTGTGTGCGCGTCTGATTATTATGTAGTTTCGTGATACTTTACATAAATGGGTGCATCTCAGTGTGTACGTAAGCGCGCGCGTTAAAAAAATGTAGCGGGAGCGAATGATCATAGCCTACATACTGTACGCACGTATTCATGCAGTTTTTTTTTATTTGTTTCCCCACCCACAAATACTACATTTTTTTTAATTCTTACTTTTTCAGGGTCAGTGCTGGTGAGAGGAGCGAGTTGCTAGATAGAGTGACGCGAACGCGATCTCTGTGCTACCGCTGCTGTTGCTGCTCCTGCTTCGTTACTGTTGCGTCTCTAATGTACCACAATAAACATATTTCATGCTTGGCATTGTACTGATTAAAAAATAGTTTTCTTATATTTATACACATAAGCATAGATATTTTTCTTAATATCAAAACATGCTAATTTTTGTATCCTTTATTTTTAATTTGTAAGCTGCATACTCCGAGGCGAGCGCGCGCCAGAACACATGCAATTACTTTATTCGCTTTAAGCTGTGTGTAATCGTGTACAGACAAAAGATATGTTATATTTATATTGATGTGTGCGTTTTAGTGTGTATATGTATACATGTGTGTGAGTGTATGTGTCTATATAGGTTAATCTAGATAGACTAGTAAGAATGAATGCTTGTGTTACTTTTCCTTTTAGCGCCTGTGAAAAAAATCGCTTCTACAAAATTAATATGTAAAATAATTTTCTTTCTCTGCTTGCTTGGGCATTGTCATTTTTTTTCATTTCTTTTTTTTTTCTTTTTTTTCTTTGGGTCAATTGGTGAGTCTTCGATTTCCCCCCAAAAGAACTAACGATAAAAGCAAACAAAAGCTCCTTGCTTGAATTTTAAAAAAGAAAAACAGAAAGTAAAAAGTTGTCAATTCGCGATTTTTGTACGCTGACCACACTGACCACCTTGAGTTAAAAGCGCGCGAACATCCATTAATGAGCAGGTAAATACATGCCTTTTACCTGCGCACGTCTCTCTGCGACACAAGTGAAACTCCGTGTCTGTCTATTTCAGCGACCACTTCATTCACCCTCTTACTCCTATTACCACTACTCTTCGTTTTTGCATAGTCTTCTTCCTTCCTCCTACTCTCTCTACTTTCTTTTTTCTCTTTCGTTCTATATATCAATGAATCGCTCTCTTTCAACCTCCTCACTTCTGAATTAATTGTGATGATCATGGGTAGAAAACTTTGTATACATAATTATTCACACTTTATTTATCTGAATATTTACACAAGACTAAATGCACTTTTATATATATATATATATATATATATATATATATATATATATATATAGGAATATTCGTATGTGTAATTTTGTGTAGGGTCGAATGTGTATATGAGGTTCTGAGTGAGTAATTAAAAAAATCGATGCTTAAATTATTGAATTTCCGTAGATGTAGGATTTCTAAATTCGAAATCCAAGCGCAACAGAAGTTTCGTATGATCCGAGTTGGCCTTTTACAAAAAAAAGCCTGGAAAATATGTAAAAGTATTTTAAATAGACTTCAGTTCAAGGCCAGTACATTTTGATCTCAAACAATAATTATTTGAAAGAATGAAAAATCTTTGTGATTCTTAGCAATAATAGATGTAATTCAATGTACTCTAAACTACTTATCAATAGTCTGTAAGGATAAGATAAGTGATTATATAATTTTATTCAATATATCTATATTTGGGCAGTAATCTTACATATAAAAATGTTTCGCTAAAAATGATTGACAAGATATAATTTATTAATTTTGATTTAATTTTTCCAGTATTCTTAGTATTCATGCTTCGTTTATGCTGGGGTCAAGGAATGGAAAAATGTTCCAAAATGTTTTGATTTTATAAGCGCATTCAGTGACTTCACAGGTCATTTTCAATGTTGTTATTTTTTTCGGTGTTATGTCCTCATGTTTGAATCTAATCTATTTTTTCTGTTTTTACTAAAACTTTTTTATTTTGTTTTTTGAATTCTTTACAGCTGTCAGGGGATGCTCACGGCGGTATCGTGTGAGCGTCCGTCTGTTTTTTTTTTTTAATCTTTCAAATTCCATTTCTACTGCTGAATATTGTAAGGTTGATGGCAGGTAAAAATTGTTTGATACATAGTGCCTCTCTTATAGCTAGGTATCTTTGATATTTTGATTGAAATAGTATTTTTCTATTTTCAACTAATTTTTTCTGCCGGATTCTGAATTTTATTTTAGGTTTAAACAAAAAGTGACATCGTATCCTCTTTATTCACATCTTTATATTGTTTTTGCCTTCGTGTAATTGAAGTATGGTAGTACTGTTGTCACATACCTGGGAAGTGCTTTACAGAGGGTACAACATTGAGCTACAAAAATGCATTGGGATAGCGAAACTAGCATTCCAAATGCAAAGCAATATTCTGAGTAACAGAATACTAGATTTTAATGTGTTTTATCTAACATCTTATTTTCAGTAAATTCTGTACAACCTCCACAGGGTTGAGGAGAACCGAGATGTGGCAGATGGTGGCTATCAGGATATATACTGAAAATTACAAGGATGGAGCGAGTTATCAACAAAGTTTTATTAAAGAAAATGGCAACAAAATGAACAAATAATCAGAATCAAGAAAAGACCGATGAAATTCCTACAGTACATAATGAGAAAGCAGGACATGGAAAGAATATTAAAGTAAAGAGAGATAGTGAAATGCAACGAACCAGTTAGGTGAAAAGCTTGTGCAAATTAATGACTGAAGTGGGAGCCTTAATTTTTGAAAAGAAGGAAAAACTTTTGAGTTCGACAACAGATAGAGATTGGTGGACAAGAACGGCTCAAACTAAGTGCAAATCAAGCGGTCACTCTAAGCTACATCAAGGCGGAAGGTGTCATCAAACAGCTATGTCATATGTTCAATATATTTCAAAACTATAGCTTATAAATGCATGCATGTAGTCGCCCATGACTCATGTCAGATTAAATTATTTGTGTATTTTTTCAAAAGAAATGATCATCTAAAAATGGCAATTGTAGAAATTACAAAAAGATATGCAGAAATCATTTGGCTAGAAAATGTGTTTGATAGGATTTTTTTTTTTGCTCGTAACAACTTGTATATAGTAATAAACACTATATTCTGCATTTTCAATTCTTTCTCCTTGCAAATATTTAAAAAAAATATATCTTTGTAAATGTGCAGAAGCTCAAACTGTTCAAGATGTCATCAACCGTAGGACCGTTCTTTTTTGTGAAGAGTCATGATGGAATATATCCTCAAGTGGTGACACACATAGAAACATATTGTCATATATAATCATTATCAGACGTAATAATGAAAAGCGAGCTAAAAATAACAAAGGTAAATCGACAGAAGCAAGAGTCGCTTGTAAAACAGGGTGTTTATTTCGTGAGTGATATTTCTAGGAACGCAAAAGAAAATGCACAAGCCTAACTATACCTACAGTTTTGTAAGAAACGACAGAAAGTGTGGTACATAAACCCGAAGACGAGTAGGATTAAAAGTAAATCTGCATTTCCAGAAATAAATCTAAGCATTAGTACCTATGGAATTATTTTCAGGACATCAAGCAAGTGGTTTACCAGACGAAGTCTCTATAGAGATAATATAGAAGAAAATGAGTAAATATTTAGGAAAATAAGAATAACAAGGAAGTCTATATTTGCAATCAGAAGGCGACAATTGCAATATCTATTGTAAAAATAATTCATACTCAGATGAGATAATGAAGGAAAGAGAAGCGAAAGGATGCACTGAGAAAACAACTTCATGGTGTTGTATGAATGAGGGGAAAGTGGGAACAAAGATGAATAATATAGAGTAAGTAATATTTAGATAAAAGATAGAGCAGAAATTGTAAAGAGTCATTAATATAAAACGCTTATAAAAGGTAAATGCAGGTTGTTATGGCTTTCTACAACACAGCGAATATGCTGGTTAATAATCTGCTGCCGTGGTGATACGTAAATATTTTCATTATCTCTGATTGAGGGTGTTTGGCTAGTTTTGAACCATTTAACACTTTGAAATCAACATTATCAAACAAAAATGACATTTTTGTAGTGATATTATAACATATTTTTGTTATGAATCCTATATATATATATATATATATATATATATATATATATAGTGGAAGAAAGAGACGTCACCATTTACTTATGGAATGTTTATATGTAGCATTGAATTCTAAACTAACAATTTCTTCACTCGTACTTTTCGTTTGAGCCAATCTCTTCCCCACTTAATAATAGATATGTATTAATTGATTTATACTCTTTGGGGTGAAATGAATATATATATATATATATAAGATTAATTATCACTTAACTAATCGGCGTCACGTCCGTCATGTCAACTTGGAAGTTTCGAGAACGCATAAGAATATTCTCATTTAGCATGTCTTGTCCGATCTTTCTACTGGTATTTTTGTGTGTTTATATACTATTGTGTAACTGGTATTGTTTGTTACATTTGTGTGTAATATGTGAGAGTGTGTGTGTGTGTTTCTTATTTCTTGTTGAGTGTCATGTTATATGGTTTTCTACATTCCTCTCCTATTTCTATATTTCATTTTTTTTTTCAATATTTCTTCATTATTTAATGGTTTCAGCATATTTGTAAAGGAGTGCTGAATCTTTAAGAGTGTTGATCCTTGGATTTAAGGATGATGGTCTAATGTTCATATGGTGATTTTCTAAGCGTAGCTAGGATGTGGCATAAAGCCGAAATTTTGGGATACTCAGTGAGTATCGAACTCACTAATCAGTTGTAATGATACAAGCGGAACAAACTTGATAACCATTACACTACGCCGAGGTGTATGACGTGCGTATTAAAAAGTATTCACAAAATTAAAAAGCACGCTAAACATAAACCAGTGGTAAAACACAAAAGAAACAGTTAAATATTTTAACAAGAAGAAACTCACAACTTAATACAACTACATATAAATTACATCTATTCTTCCATCAGCGTAACTAGGCGCACGGGTATCACTTATGGTGTCTTAGATAGTGCTTAAATACTTCTGCTCATTTGCACACAATCACAAATGCGTGTGGGTGTTGTGAATGTGTTTTTAATATAAATAAGTGCATAAATATAATGATGAGTGGTTGGTTGATTTAATTTTTTGCATTTGTGCGGCTTTAGTCTCTTACTTTTTTCACTTTTCTATTATTTGAATATTATTTCTATTATTATATATATTATATCTATACATGTATGTGCTTGGGCATGGTCTTGTGAATTTGTGTATTTGTATTTTTGTGTTGGAATGAGGGTAACAACATGTTGGTTCTTATATTGTTGTAGGTGTATGTATTAGCTATTTTTATATTGCGGTGATTCTTTTTAATTGCGTTTCGTTTGGTATTGATAGAACAAGGTTTTAAGAGAGGTGAATTATGTTATAATATAAATGCATTTTATATTCTATTCATTTCTTAATTAGTATTTAATTTGCAGAGTAAATGTTTGAGTGCCTACAAATCACCATTATTCTTGTTTAGTTGCTTAATTTGGTTTTAAAGGTTATTATTGTTAATTTTTCCTCCAAACACAGTCTTCAATTTCTACTTATGTTCTTTTTATAATTTCCCACATAACTGTCGGAGTGATATTACTTTATTTCCTCTACACATATATTTTGAAAATGTTGTATTGTTCATGTATTCTCTTTTTTCAAATGACATTTTGTGATTATGAAATCTTATTTAAATGTTCATTCTGTGGCTCATATGTGACTTGTTTTCTTTTGTGTTAAAATGAATTAATACAGTGGCTTTATATATTGTATTTTTGATTATACATTTGTTGCGAAGTGGATAGCTTTTTGTATAACTTTGTGCATTTATTTGTGTTGTAATTTAGGTTTTGTTTTTGTGGTTGTTATTGGTTTTGTTGAGTATTTTATATTGCGTTTAGTTCTTATTTTTCTCCATGTTATTCATGCAGTTGAAACTGATTTTGACTCTGGTCTTGCTGACGATTCTCATATTTAGGTGAGTTTGGGAATTTTTTTGTGGTGTCCTTCTACGAGGAATATATTCTTCCTCTTAATATATAATTATCTGCTTTTGATGACAGTTAAAGGCACCAACTACGAATCAGGCAATACGCAGCGTAACCGTTAATGTAACAGACTTACTTTTTTTCTATTTACTTATTGCTAAATTTGTATATATGGAACTTTGTATGCTAATACACTGTTTGGAACCTACCTTCTGTTGTTCCGTGTCTTATTTCCGACCAAACCGGTCACTACAACAAATTAGCGCGACGATTTATGTAAAGATTTCCTACAACGAATTGGCGACGAAGAACCACAACATTTTTTTCTATTATTTGGAGAATAATTTACATACATTTTTTTTACAAGATCATGTTTGTTTTTGTGTTGTTTTTGTGTGATTTATTTTCGTTTGTGCATTTCAGTCTTTTTTCGAATAAATGTTATTTTACAGTGTAGATTCGCGTATTTTTGTCGCTTAAGTGGAATGTTTTAATGTTGGAATTCGTTGTTATTCTCTTGCTAATGAATATGAGTATGTGTTTGAATATGTTAATTGATAGTTAGGGGATTTGCTAATCTATATAGTCTTGGTTTTTGCTTTCCGTTATGGTTTGTATATATTGTTTAAATTGAATGTTATTTGTAGGAAATTTACTATATTTAAATATTTTGCCTGTTTCATACTTAGTATTTCTATATGATGATTTAATATGTTCCTCTAGTTCTGCCGTCATAGTTTCTTACGATTACATTACCATAAACTGCGATCAAACCTAAGCCCACTAACAAAAAGCCTTTGTATAACTAACGCATACATCTACCACAATATAAACAGAAATATGCAGGCTGCGATCATTAAAACACAAAAATAGACTTGCGCAAATACACAAGAGTAGATATACACATGCACAAACTCACACACACACACGCATGAATACATATCAATAACAAAATTATTTAAAAGAATAAATGAAAAACAGCAAACAAACCGGACACAAAGAAGGGCAAAATATATAATGAACTAATATATAACCAAAATATGTACCAATTAACATTTAAAACACATAAACACACCCTTAACTGGAACACGCACGCAAATTCACATTCTCCAATATACATTCATGCATGCGGGTATATACATATACACGAATGCACTGATACACACACATACAGGTTTGCAACCACCAACCTTACAGCCAAGCGGTCAACACACCACTAAATAATAATTCTTATAAAAATCTATCATTCCTTGATATCCTTTGAAACCAGAAGATAACGGATAAAGTAGAAAAAGAAAACAAGAAGAAATGGAAAAAAGTAAAGAAAGATTATATCCATATTATATGATACACATCAAGAAAGAAATCACACGGTTACACACGAAAGTAAGAAATGCTAATAGTGCCACAAGAGTATATAAAGACACTCTTATTGAAAAATATCAACAGAAAAACCGGACATGGCGGCATGACGGAAGTGACACCGATCAGTTATGTGATATGCTTTCTATATAAATTAAATTATCACTCACACTGCATGTCTGATACTGACCACTTTATTGCAAATCATGCTTTCTTTAAATGTATTTTCCCAATAATGTACTGAATATCAGCAGTTTCGGTTTCAAAATCTGAAACAATCTTGCGACTTAACTGGATGAAATAAAGTTATCAATTCAAGTAAAACGCCCAGAATTGTCATTTTCCGTCAGTATACCACTTGACATCACACTTGTGTGGCGGCCCCACAAAAAATATTGTGATGGGATGTATTCCACGACTAGACATTACTCATTCAAGTGTTAATTTATACAGGTCCTTGTAAAATAATCTAAATGGAAAAAGATTTAATATTTTGGATGACATAAAAAAATCACCTTAATGAATTCTTTACTGAGAATCTACCGAAATACTGGGAGTAGAGAATATTTAAGTTGAAGGAAAATGGAGACAGGTTAAACAGTAAATTGTTCAAAGTAAGTAAATATATATTTAATGGCTCATTTTGTTTTGCATTATTATTTCCCTGAAAAATTAGCATGAACTTTCCGGACAATCTAATATAATCTGACGTTGCACTTAAATAAAAATTCAAATATATTCCGTCATTTAGAACAACACGGTTATCAACGCACACTTCTGAGACAAACGCTTGTTGATAACACGTACATACTCAAACAAGAAAATAATAAGCAGAAACTAAAAATCCTCGAAGCACTCTACATTAAACAGTTTAAACCTGGTTTGAATACAATCAATTTCGATATTTCCAACAACGTACTCAAATGTCTGTAATCAGACCAGGGACCACAACACCACTATTTTGTCACTGTCTTCGGCCATCCGCCACGGTAGGGATGGACTTATATTTTCAATTCAATTATCTTTATTGTTAATAGCTTAAATGTTCTATGTTTACTGTGTGTTATTATTTACTCTTTGATAATGGCTTATGTGAGCCGAAAGCTTAGACCTGATAAAAAATTCAACAAATACTGTGATTTTTTGTTGTCTTTTAACGACATCACCATCAAGTATATCAGACGGTATGAACGGATCCTACACAAAATTAATAGACAAAACTTGTCTATATTATTCAATGAAACCTGCATTAATATATATATATATATATATATATATATATATATGAGAAAACTTTCGTTAGAAACAATGAAAAGCGTAGCAAACTGTTATACGTTATCAGTTATACTCTATGGCAGTGAATACAGAATAATCTCCCTGGAGATGAATAAACATGAGGTAAAAAATGGGATTCAACTTGCAGAGAATTTCATGGAATGAACATGTGAAAAACGATAAAAGTTTACATGAAATGGAAACAAAAGAAAATTTGTTTACTCAAAACCACAAACAGGTTATTAATATTCTTAGGACACATATTGAAGAAATAGGTTTAATAAAATGGGAAACATGACATATTAAAAGCAAAACAGACTGAAGAATGCAATGCATGACCTCGCTAGAAGATTGTGTGGTATAACAATAATTAGCATATACAGCTAAAAGACAACATTTACTAAGAGATATAAAGTTCAGAGAGTTCTTATGGCCCACGTCAGAGAGGGACATTGCACACAGAAAAAGAAGAAAAAGAAGAAGAAAAGAAGAAAAAGATAAAAAGATGATATAATTAAAGAGTTTATAACATCCAATTACTGTAATGCATTTTCTAATATACACTGCAATATATTAACATATTTGCCAAGTAAATCAACCTACCGATTAATACATTGTCCCCATATCTGTGTATTCAAATTGGGACAGATAAGTTTCTAAAATTTAACAGCAACAAATTCAATGAGAAACATTTAACAATTACTCATATATACAGGGTATGCATAACGAAACGTCAGAACAAGAAATCCGTAATCGCATTCATTTGTAATGAAGGTTCTGCGACTTAAACAATTTCTCGACAGAACATCAGTGCGTATTTCCAGCAATTATATTTAAGTAATCATCAAGAAGTCTAAAGCAAATGAAAGAACTGCAAATTAAAAGACGGTGATAAAGGCAAGTCAGACTGTGATGCATTCTTCTTGCCTTCAAAGTAATTTTCGAAATCATGGCATTTGCCTTCATTCATATACTGACCGCGTCGCTTGATATACCTTATCAACTATGTGAGACACTTGAAAAACTTGATTATACAAGATCAAAATATATTCATTTAGCGAAACTGTCGTTTCTCGTCAACGAAAATAGATGCTTACCATAACACGAGCGTACGCATGTGATAACGACAGAAAGAAACTTATTTTGGTTAAATTTTAAACGCAAACCTTTTAATATAGGGTTAGAATTTTACTATGATGTAAATTTATGTGAAATAATAACAGATCTGTTTAAATTGTCTGATTGATTTTAGGATAGATAACTTGACAGCATAGCAACTCAATATCGCAAAATGGTTTTCATTATTCTTACCGATTAAAAAAATAGTTATTTGAATATCATACATTATATTATCGTATTATAATTGAGCTTGATTCATCCTTAGCTAGTTTGTACGACCCTTACACCCTACTAATACTGCAAAATTAACTGTTCAGGTTTATTGGTCTGGAAAGAGGAGAAAAGACAATATCTGGATTCAGCGCGAAAAAAGAAAAAAAAGAAAGAAAAAAGAAAGAAAGAAGATAAATATATTAAAAAATAAGGTAAGACATAAGTATTTAACTACTTCTGCTAATACCTCATAAATAATGGTCTATGCCGTTTCCATTAAGTAGAGAAAAAACAAACATATATCTGAGATGCAATCTGATTTCAGTAAGAAAATGAATAAATGAATGAAAGAAAAGAAGAATAAAAGATATACATAGGGGAATATTGAATTCTTAAAATCCCCTGCTAATGTCTCATCAGTAGCTAACTCTTCTGTTTACATTAACTGCAAAAATTAAAAAAAATAAAAATATCTGAAACGCTACTTGGTTTCAGTGCAAAAATGAATGAAATAAAGAAGGGGAGATACAAGTGTTTATCGGATGTTTCAATGAGATGTAAATGTTGTCAATTTAAAATATCTTCATTTGTATACACATCTTAAAATAACAGCCATTGAATATCAATATAACTATCAGAGATACTACTTGGTTTCAGTGAGAAAATAAAAGATGATTAAAAGAATATTTAACGGCACTTTCATTTAAATAGAATTATCAGCAAAAAATATTTTCCTTCCTAACAACTTTTTTAAATAACAACCAGCATTCATATTCATGGTAGTTATTGCAATATATTGTTGAAGTTATTAAGCTCTATTACTTAAGACTATGACAAGTGAATATTTGCTGATATTTTATTGTCATCAATTCACCATGCGACTGATAAGTCATTAACTGAAGTATCCATCAGAAAATGTCGGAGGTCTTCATAATTATTACTATTATTTTTGTTACTATTCTTGTTTATGCTGCTGTTATTTATATTAATATTACCATCAGCGCAGCTGCTACTGTTTGATCAAAAAGACAGAAAACGCGCATGCGTTGTGTGAGGACAGATTACAACTGTGTACGTTGTCCGCATTTTGCAGTATTTCATCGAATTTGCGCGTGCGTACAGGTTGAGTCCGTGAGGTGAGGTCCTTGTATTAGTGACAAAGAGCGCAAATGAAAACCGTATATATATATATATATATATATATATATATATATATATATATATATATATATATATTGGATATATTGGATAAGGATATTTTTATGTCAGGAAGAATTTTAGGTTAAATTTGTAAAAGAGTTTAAATGTTTTCGTGTGACACGTATCATCTCATATATATATATATATATCGCCGACATACGTCACTTCGGTCGAGTTTCAATCCTGGGTTAGAAGCAATCGGAGTCTAACCGTACTGATCAGCTGTGATACAGCGAAACAGATCTGTCTGCAGATGACTATACATATATATATATATATATATATATATATATATATATATATATATAAGTGGAAGTGATCGGAGTTTAAGCGTACGGATGCGCAGTGATAGAGCGAAACAGATCTGTCTGCGGATGACTACAGTTTATATATATATATATATATATATATATATATATATATATATATTAAACCAAAGAGAATTATCTATAATACAAATCTGAAATTATTCTAGTTGACAGAAACTTCTTCTCTCCTTGTCGAGGTTACAAAACGACATAGTAGTTGTATTAGTTGTCAGAGTGAGTGTTTCGGTTGTTAGAGCCAAAGTGGATTGGAGATGCAGCATTCAGCCACAGCCATAAAAATATTGATGGTAACGCATACGTAGTAGTAGAAATAGTTTGCATTGCTAAAATACACGTGGATATCGGTAAAGTGTGACCATGTAGAAAAATAGGGAAAATCATCGATTAGTTTATGAATATAATTTCGTCACGATCATAAAACGTATTAAATGTAATTAAATTTATAAAAAAATTAATACTACTACATACAATTATTATATTTATTTTTTCACATCACAGTTTTAGTAGTGTTATTATTAAGTAACTAGTCGCGCAAAATATTTTGAGTAGAATAAGTTGCATTTTCACTGTATAAGATAAAGTTTAATAAATAAATATCTTACTCACAGACAGTCACAGGCATACACTCATAAACACACCCATATATACAGGCTGCATTTTTGTTAAAATTAAATCTAATGTAGAGTATATTAACCTAAAGAGGCTATTTGTAAAAAAATTCATATTAATGAACAAATCTTTATATTATTTTTTTATAATTTTACATAATTTTCCCACTTCCCACACCGATCTTGGCGTTACAAAAGAATTCTGGCTTTAATATTCCTTGAGAAAAGCCACCTGACGACATTTTCAGTTTTAATGCATATCGGTATCGTTGAAATCAAAACTTTTGAATAATTGTCCTGTATTTTTCGTTTTTGGTGTTTGTTTCTTTTCTATCGATTTCAATTTTTTATGACATCAATTTGCTGATTTCTTTCATTCTTTATTTTTTTTAAATATTTTTTTAAACATGTCTCACCACATGTACCCGTTTATATATATGTATGTTTTGGTGTTTATTTACTCGCGTGTGTGTAGGCATTTACTTGCATTCGAGCACGTCTGCCTGAATTTCTTGCGTATTAATTCATTGTCAATTATCAATATAACATCATAATGGACGTCTTTTTTGCGTGGGAAACTGAATTGGAATTTTGCCTTGACACGTTTAGAAGAAATTGAATATTGGAACTCATAGTTATTCAACACTTTGTACACCTACATAATAATTTAATGTATTTAATTGTGTCCAATATATATATATATATATATATATATATATATATATATATATCTGTAAATTCAGACAAAACTTAGTGGGGAAATAGCCATTTCTAACATGTCATTTTAAGACAAGTATTGTTAGACACCTTATAAACAGAGAATAATGAAAAATTCTAAGCCCAGAGGTCAGTTTAGCTAAAGGAATGGGTTGGGGTGTATCGGTTTTCATTGGGTTGGGCTAGGAGAAGGAGTTAGTAATAATTAAACCTTGGTAGTGGGGGGTACGTGTCCTGACCCTTGGGTTAGTAGTAGTAGGTTGTGTAGAAGTAACTGCTTGGCCAACTTTTAAAGAAGTTTTTAAAATTCTTTACTGAGACTAATTGGGGGAATAGTATAATTATTGTAATTTATACTTTTTTCTATGGCGACACATAATAATGATCTCTCTTCGTTCGTTAAAGAGTATATTTTGGTCTTGAAATTCTAAAATTTTATTTTTTTTCTGTCAAACATAAATTACACTTATCTCTTAAGCTATTCGGGGTCCTAGCCTAGCCTATGAGTTCCCATTTTATCTGGGGATATAAGTTATTTTCATTTAATTCACAGTGTTTTCTAGAAAGGGCTGTTTGGTATCTTAAACTAGGGTTAGTGAAGGAGTGTCTGTGGGTATAAAGCCGTTGCTTCCAAATTCTCGCCGAAATTCCGATATAAATATTACGTAATTCCTTATTTTCCTTAGGGTAGATGATGGCTTGATAAATCACATTGTCAGATCGACACTTACCCTCAACTGGACAGTTGTTTCTAGATCTAGAGTTACAGTGGGGGGATATAATTCTATTTTATGTATTGAATACCTTACACTTCTTGAAGTTTTGATTATTACGGGAGCTAATAATGCTATCCATGCTATTGATACACGAGCAAGTAATCTTAATAATTTTCCTATTTAATATCTTTGTCACGGGGTTATCTACATGTAAAGGTTTACTTATCAATTCATGAAATATGTTCCCAATGTTAATAGTTGATGGTTTAATTAGTTTAAGCTTTATTTCTTTACGATGTACTACTTATTTCTTGTTATCTTATAAAAGAATTCGAATTTCTTTTAAGGAAACAATTTTTTGTCTCCGATATTCTAACTTACCCTTTTTCTTTTGTCTTGTTTTTACTCTGTTGATATTAATTATTAACCTTCTCACTTCACCCTTCAATGTGCTTACAGCTCAAACACCTTTCATATACATTGAACAGAAATAGAGGTTCATCTTTGTTCCCTGTTTAAAATATGTTTGACAGATTCTATTTCATTCTGCTACCAGTTTCACAATGATTTAACAGAAAATCTTTTCGTGATCGAACTAACGATTGGTAGCGTCTATCTATTGCGATGGTATTAATTTGCCGGTTTCCTGTTTGCTGCTACCGAGTGGTTATTTGGAGCCTGAACTCTTTGTATCTCATAGAAAAGCTGCAGTAATCAATAGTGCCAGATCGCGCATTGATAAGTGTCTGTGTATTTATTTCCGAATTGTCACCTGTTCTACCAAACGTTATTATGATACACTGGCGCCTGCTTTCGTACCTGCTGGAAGTTATCACCTTTTGTTCCAGTTTTTAAGAATTTTGATGATCCGTTCGACCATTCCAACTATCCAACAATTAAATTTCCTCTCTTTTTAGTAACTTTCTATTGTCCTTAATCAATGCTGGATTTGTTTAACTTCTCGCATCCTAGAGCCTTTTCTCAGGCAAGCAATACAGCTTTTCTTTCAGGTCAACTGCAGTTGTACTCGCAATAAATTGCGGAAATAGTATATTAAGATAAAGCATTAAAGCGTTGACTGTAGATGTTGACATCTCGAAAATCTTTGACAGGGTCTGGCATTCAGGTATTCTCCACAAGCTGTAAATTTCGTGTTCCAAGCACATATTTGAACTAATCTAATCTCTCATATTACTCGTAAAATAAAAATTATCTTCGAAGACCACTCATCTACATCCTTAACGTGGGTGTTCTCCAGGGCTTCCTCCTGGATCCTACGTTGTTTTAAGTTTTTTACCGACTTCCCTGATGGCATCAGCTCTCAAATCGCTGAGGACACAACCATTTACTCTCCCTTAAAGGATCAGTGTGACAAGATCAAAATGGCAACTGTTATCCAAAATGAACTCAAATCCGTCTTTAAAAGGGGCAAATGATGTTGATTAACTTTTCCAAAACTTCATTCCATTAATCATACCTGAATGCCTTCCATTAGCATGGCTGTTACTAACTTCTATGAAAGTGACTCATTGCGCAGTCTCGTGTTTCCGTTTTCAGCTGACATAAAGATGAAATACTCTTTTGAATCTATTACTAGTTCAGCTATTAATAAAGTCGCTTTACAGAGTCATGCGAAACATTTTTTTGCTCTTACATATCAATTAGTCCTCCTTTCGTTTATGCATAAGATGTTCTTCACATATATGACCCTGATCCTTTGCTATTTATCTTGAGAACTTTGATTACATCCAAAAAAAAAAATCAGCAATATCAATGGTCTTGCTTTAGTGAATCAGCTTTAGTCTCTTTCCTACAGAAGTAGGTTTTTCTCTATGCCCCTTATTTGAAATAAACACATTCACGGTAAATGTTCAGAGAAGCTCTACGTTTAGGTACCTGAACTTTGTGAACTTAAGAACAATACTTGATCCATTAGTTTGCATTTGAGCTAGTTAGATTTAGGTATAAATTATACGCTAACAAGTTCTTTTCTCTCAGTTTGGCTCGTGAAACTGCAATCTCTTTCCATGCTTTCTCGCCAATCTTAAACTACTAATATTTAAATGAAACGTCAACCGATATATGTTGTCCTGCTGATTACTCTTCCGCTGTTCTCGCTCCTTTGTAATCTTCCTGATTTTTTCACACACAATAACCCCTTGGGTTTTAGTCCTATTAATATCTTGATCTGTGTGATACCAAATAAAATTATGTATGTATCTTATTATTGATTTGTTATAACACCAGTTTTCGTGAAAACATTTACAATAGCCTACTGTATGTTTTATATATATATATTTATATATATATATATATATATATATATATATATATATATACTACCACCCAAAATTATTAGGCCTGCCCAAGTTTTTTTTTAAAGAAATGATGTATTTCATAATATTTTTAGTATTTATGGCCAAATGATAATAGAATTTTTTTCTTTTGTTATTATTACTTTGCAAAGTTTTAAAATCTAGGAAGCAATGATGAACTCGTCCGAATTAATCTAAATTTTCTTTATTTTTACGTTGATGAAACTGCAATATAGGTAATTATTACATATTTATAAATTCATTTTATGCACATTTAATTGTGCAATATTAAAAAAGAACATTCTATTTTCTTTCACAATTATTCACTTGGCAGTGCGTACTAAAACATAGTATGAAATACACCATTTCTTTTAAAACACAGGGGTTGCCTAATAATTATGGCTGGTTGTATATATATATATATATATATATATAGTCATCCGAAGACAGATCTGTTTCGCTGTATCACAGCTCATCAGTACGGTTAGACTCCGATTGCATTTAACCCAGCATTGAAATCCGAACGAATTGGCGTCAGTCGGCGATTCTGCCTCTGGGCCATGAGTGTTCGGTAAAAGAAGACAGACTTTTTAGCGTGTATATTGTAATTATACCAGCCCAATAGCCAGCGTGCTTTAATCCATTACTGGATTAGCGATGCGTACATGCCAAAGTAGCTACTGTTTTTTAAAGTCTACCATTCTTCCAGAGTGCTCAATCATGGCGTAAATACACACACACACACACACACACACACACACACACACACACATATATATATATATATATATATATATATATATATATATTAGACAACTGACTGAAATAAAACTGGTCATTTAGGTAAAAATCTTCACCACATTAATTGTGTTAACGCTCTATCTTGATATCAAGAACTTCGTGCCCAAAATTTCCTACTCGCCTAAAATTACAACTTATCAATTAATTACTTAACAAAAAACAACTTTGCCAATATATATATATATATATATATATGTTTTTTGGCAAAGTTGTTTTTTGTTAAGTAATTAATTCATAAGTTGATATATACATCTATAATGAATATAAATTAAGAATGGTATACTTTGAAAAACAAAAGTGTAGCCATACTAAAAATACCTACTAGGTTTATACAACCACGGATGAAACGTTATATTTTCTTGTAATTTAAAAATTTAAGCATTCAAAAATTCCCCGTCACGTGAGTGTTTAAAAAATAACACCGCTACGTGAGCGTTGATAAAAAAAAAACGTACACGGTAAAATCAGTTATTGAAAACCGTCTGAACACCCCACATGGTAGAAACCTAGAACTCGTAATGACTCGTTTAGAAATGAAGAATATATATATATATATATATATATATATATATATATATATATATATATATATATATAAATTCCAGCGAAGAATATATTTTTTTAATTATTGATTTTATTAGCTAGTTCTATCTTTTGAACCATATTCCTATTTTGCCATAAGAACTTGTCCAATATCTGACAAATCTCAGGTTTCAAAGTCTATTACCGAAGCGTTTCTAGTTTAGGGTATTTTTCACATAACCGTTTTTACGAAGCGATTTGTCTTCTTTTTTCAAAATCATCGCGTTATAGCGCATCAATTCGCATTGTCATAACGTTTTTTGATCTTTAGTTTTGAAATATATATTATTCGTTTGTTCATAGCTTTGCAAAGATTTTATTGCTGTTAGTTTTTTATATTTTATACTTAATGGGTCAGGTATTTTTTTACATTTTATAGTTTTTGCAGTGTTTTCTTGTTAGTGTCAAAAATGTGTTTGTTCTTTTTTATTACAAAGTTGTTTTGATTTGTCATTCGACATTCAAAACTGAACAACCGAAAATTCGGCAGCAAAATATAAAGAATATATATATATATATATGTGTGTAGGGGGCAGAATCTCTCTATATACAAATTTATTCTATTTTCTTGCATTCAAACAATTACACTGTTTTCTTGACTGAGAGTCTAAAAAATCTATCCAAATGTCCTATATAACTGATCGCTTTTGACTATTCTATTAGCTATAATCACTGATGTTTCTTTTGTATTATTTTTTAACTTAATAGGTAGATTCTATATTATGACTGCATTTTTTAAAAATATTTTTCTAATACGATCAGTATTCTATGGCCGTGTTCATAGTTAATGTTAATAAAATCTCAATATAATGTCAAATGTGGAATAACATATAACCAATTTACTGAATGTTTAGAAGACAATTTCTCAATTGAGCCTAATTTTAATGTACACAACAAAACTTTAAAAAAATCATCGGCAAGATATCCAGAACTAATAAAAATATTTTTCTTAATGAATCAAAGACAGATTTGAAAAAAATAAGAACTGTAATCGAAAAGAAAATTATTTTGAAATAATAAATGAATGTTTTCGATTTGCGAATGTAGGATTTACAAGTGTAAGTATAGAAAAATAAGAACATTGACAAAATAAGTAGCACACATATAAAATAGAACACATATACACAAAAATCTCTAAATTCTTCGTAAAATGACAAAGGAATATTACTTTTCTTATTAATTGTTTTCGAGCGACATTTGACGTAGTCGATTGTTTGGCTAGATTCGGAGTTTCCTTGGAAACATTCAAACAAATGAAATTAGTAACCTACTGACTTTCTTTTTTAACAGATTATTGAAGAAAACATAATTACAAATTGTTTCTGAATGCATTCACAAATCAAAGAATTATTTAAGTTTCTTTTTTTAAATAGCTCGTAAGTAGTACAGGTCACATCTAAATAAATTTAATCCAGAATATATATTCATGCTTGGCAATGTTCCTTCACATATTGTAAATCAGTAGCTTGATCATCTTCCGAGAAACGATTTCCAAACAGCCTCTACATACGTTGAAGCAATAGAAAACTTGTAAAATCTGCGGTTATTTCATTCGCTATTGTAAATTCAGTACTAGGTTAAAGAGACCTTCAATTTCTACAAAGTATTGTTTCATGGGAAGAATTTTTTTTCCGTAGAGATTTCTTACTTACCATTATAATACGAATGGAACGAAAATGATTTGAACCAGAGTACATGGCTTAAGAATTTTTAGCTCTATAGTTCTGAATGTAGGGTAACAAATATCATCATAAATTATTACAAAATATCAATATGCTTGCATCAGTGATAAATAATTTGTCGTGTGGATATGGTGTATTGTTTTATGTTTCGTGACATATGCATGTTTATGTGTTATTTAATGCCGAAATCTAAATAGTTTGTACACAAATTGTATGGAGAGTATTCTGGTTTTAACCATAAAAGTCTTACTAATTACATTAATATTGAGGAAGAAGAAGTGGATTCTAACATTTCACAAGAGTATTTTTGCATAAGTAGTATAACGAACCAAACTAGAATTGGAACTCGGCTCTCCGATTATCACTTCCTGTCCATTATCCGGTAGACTACAGGAACGTCTAAATTTACAGCACCTGGCATTCCCAAGCGGTCATTCGTCTAAATAATGACCACCATCGACGTTGCTTAACGTCGGGAATCATACAGGAACTGGTATTTCAACAGGAACTAGTTGTAATCCCTTTAGCTTTGATAAGGATTCGTTACAAAGGAGCCTAAGTTAAAAACTTTTTAATTTTATAAAGCTAAAAAAAGAAGGTGAAGCAACACCAGACGAAATACACAAGTAATATTTTATATTTAATTTGATCTAAAACTCGTCATTTTATTGTTTAGCAGATGGTTTTATAAAAAATACAAGAATTTCCCAGCATCATCAGCAATGGTTCTTGCATGACGTCGATGATGTAATTGGGTCCGAACAGACGTTCAACGGAAGAAAATTCTTTGTGAGTGCAACAGTTAGCCATGACTGGTGAGAATTCAGTGTCAGCTTAGTGTATAAAAATAACAAAAAATATTTAGGTGAATGAGTTTTATATGAAGCAAGTAAAATGCATTTAGTAAGTACAAATAAAGACTAAGTAATAGACAATTCAATAGCATACAAACGTAAATGTTTAACCAATATCATAAAGCTCATGTGAAGTTAATATATTGATATATTTAGAAAATTATCTTAATCAAATATACATCTGGTGCAAATCAAATGTATCAAACAAATTATGACTTCCTAGTATATTTCAAAATTTTCCTGATCATATATACATCATTGTTTTTTTCTTCTTCCGACAGCATTTATTTATTTATTTTATTTTTACTTTTTAGACTGATAAATCCGGTTGATTTCCTCGCCTTGATGAAACGAGTCTACAGTTGGAACCTGAAAGCTTAGCCCAGCCCACGCAACTGTCGGTTACACTGGCTTTGGTGGCAACCACCGATCTCTCTCTAATGCAAAGGAATAATTCTTCATCAGATCGGTTCCTCGTGACCGGGTATCTCACAGTGTTTATTTTTCTCAGAAACGTACCTGCCCGTGGACAGATATACAACTGAGCTGCACTATGCTCGAAGACAGAATCGCAACCGAGAGATGATAATCGCTAACTGGCAGGTCGGTAAGCTTCATGAAGCAAATATATTTTATATGATATAAATAGTGTTCAATTATTTGAGCAGCTAAAGCACACCTGATATGGCAGTGGTTTCTCCTGGTGGTCCGAATACTCTCAGAAGTTACTTTTTTTAACATGCTTTCTCGAATTTTAGGCCGATAATAAAAATAAATACGGTTTTAAATAATTAAAATTATTTTTTTTACTAATATACGGGCATCCACTAAAAATAATGTTTGAAATATTATATGGATTTAAGTTTTAGTCCATATGATATTACTTTAAACGTTATTATCGTATTTGAAATTGACGAGCAATTTTATATAGTAAAAACCTATATATAGCAATATATATATATATATATATATATATATATATATATATATATATGCACACACACTTACATACACATTACCACACACGTACAAACACATACACACCCATTATATATATATATATATATGTATATATGTATATATATATAAATGTATATATATATAGAGAGAGAGAGAAAGAGAGAGAGGGGGAGAGAGAGTTCTTTCAAACAAAAATACTTATTCTGAAAGAAGCTGGTCCTGTGAGATCGAGTTTTTTTTTAATATAAAAAACTAATGGATGTTATAGAAATAACGGATATCGTGATAAAGGTTAATATTGGTATTTATTTGAATAATACTTTTATTTTAAAAAATCCATGATTAATCAAACAATATTGACTTCTGAATTAGCCTTTAACATTTAAATGTTAAATTTATTTTAACCTTCTTCTGTTACCGTATAATTTCCGATTGCAGTAGCAGTCGTATTATGAGCGATAGCAGTAGATGTCGGCCTAGCGGTAGGAGTAGTTATTTCTCCGGTCTTTCTATCCTGTGGCGAGGCTAACAGTCATCGTCACAGCAGTACTCGATTCCTGTTCTAATGATGCGAATATTTTAAATGATTTCTCACATTTTTCTACATGTTGCCGTTGACGTTATCTGTTTTTTTTTCCCTTTTACTACAGATTCATCTAATTCAAATGTCCATTGAAAATCAAAGTGTTTTATAATTTAAATAGTCAACTCACCATGGAATTTCTTGGGGCAATATGAAGATATTTGACAGTGCCTTTTCCTCTTTCTCTATATATGACAAACTGTGACGAAATAAATTTTGACGTGGTCTTTGAGAAAAAAGATTTTCAGGATCTCAACAATCACATTACAGCAAAGTTAGCAGAGATTAAAAGTTTAAGTTAGTGCAGTTCTATCAACATTTTTTATATGAATTGTTTGTCAGCTTTCAAAACTCTATTTTGAAGTGACAAATTAAACGCTCATATAAGAGTGAAGAAAAGAATTATCATTGAAGCGACACAATGTTGAATTTTATCTTCTTTCTTAGGATATTAAAAATTAAAACCAAAATTTGTGACTCTATTTAAGAACAGCACCTTTCTGCTTTATTTATTTTGATAAAATAACAACTGATTTTTTGTTATGTTTCTAGAAAACGTAATGAGGGAGGAGGCTTGGAAAATCCGGTACTCACAGGATGGATAGAGGAAAAATAGACAGGAAGAGAAAAGTGTGACTTGATGGGCTTGAGCGAGTGTATGGAAGAGCAGAGTTTGGGATAAATACACAGAGAAACGTTGTTAAAAGCTATTAGATATAGATGGATGTAGAGGGACATGATTGCCTACGTCCTAAAGAGACACGGAATATAAAAGACATGACTAGTAAAATTAATGAAACCCTAGCCAGTTGAAACTGAAACTGGTATTCCTATCAACAGTGTTTTAATTCTTCAAGAATTATTTCTACTATTGCAAGTAGAATGAACCCGGGTAAGAATGTTTGTCTACAGTTGATATCACATAATAGTGGGTAGAAATCTTACATGTATCATATTTTACCATACACTGAAACATTGAAGAATAGTAAAACGTCGAAACGGTTTGAAACTGTTCTTGTTCAGAATTGCTTAACTATCTTCTATTTCCAAATATTTTCTAAGATCACTTAATAACTGAATTGCCTTCAAACATATGAATACAATAAATACTTATTTATTGACTCGTTGATTTATATTTTGTTGGAGTTATTGTTTTCGTTGAAATTTATTTTATTTTCTTCAAATATTTCTCCCCAAGCTAGTAGTAAAGCGACAGAGACGCAAAGGGTTAAAAGAATTTAAAGTGTTTGAAACAAGAACATTAGGAGCGATAACAGGAAGAGTAATAAGGAGAGCAACAAACAGCAAGTGATATTGCATATAAAGTTTGACATATTTATGTTTATTGGAAAGCAAGGAGGCTGAAGAATGTTGCTTAAATTCTACGGTTATATCTAGCTAGCTTAAGTGTAAATTGGCGACACCTCCTCGCATTCTGTTCAATCAGACAGTTGAGTGCCATACGTGATACACGCTTGGGCGATTATGTCTCGAAAGAGACATGACTGACTGGGCAGAAGATTATCAAACAGTAGGCTGCCATTGCTTTCTGCAGTAGACTGTTTGCCAGTAAAGACTGTAGGACCCAAGCTGTCCTGTTATTTAACCCATAACTGGAGAGAAGGTACGGATTAATACTTTTCCCAAGAGTATTTGTGTGTAAATGAATGTAATGGATTCAACTTGAATTCGACCTCGGTTCCACGATTTCTCCTTCGAGCCGATATTCTCTGCACCACACCTCCATTCTATTGCTGCGCTTAAATTTATAACGACTGGACACCATATCGAGGAGATCATCAGAACTATTACCCGGAAAACGTTTAGAGAAAAGGCAAAGGGAGACAACTTTACAGTGGTCGAAAATTAATTGAAGCAGGAAAGCCAAATTGGGGTAAATAATATTGCTATTTTTTTTTCTTTGAATTCGTGAATCATCTCTTGATAAATGGCTAGATCATCGCACCGTAAATGACAGCATTATTCTGCGTTTAAACGAATGATTGTCTTATAATTAAGTAAGATAGATTCTGCGTAAACCATACCTCCTGTCAGCAAACTTAGCAATTGTTTTAATATAGGCTTTCTACTTCATGTCAACAAAAACGTTATCCAAAGATAGTACTGGGAGTAAAAGTGAAGATTGTAGAAGGAACTAGAAAACTAATCTTAAATAAGAAACAATCGAAAATTCTACTTCTGCTCAAATGACAAGAGTAATGTGTGAACCGGGCGTTAGACAAACAATTTATCTACAATAGAAATGATGTTTTCAATTATAAGTTCTATAATTTGACCCTTAACTGGGGGTGGAAAGAGGGATTCGTATGTAAATGTAATAAACCCATCTTGTATTCAAACGCCGTCTTCTAAATTCTCATCTCCTATTGATATTCATTACACCATTCGAACATTCTCTACAAATCGTAAAGGAAACAAAGTGTCGCCGCACCCTATATATTTGTGCTGCACAATAAGAATCACAATCGAAGAGACTTAGAAAATAGAAAAGTAAACCTTCTTGCAACAGCAGCAGCAAAAAATAAGAAAGGAAACCAGTGATCATAATATCTTTACTCCAAAATCCTAAACAAAATATTATTTTTGAAAAAGAAAATGCAGTCTGAATTAAAAGATACATAACAGAGGAATTTAGAAATTCAGTTTCAAGAAAAAGAAAATGTTTATGAATTACAACTATAAATGTTGTTCTTCTGTTAATAGATGTCAAACATTTCGGATTTGGAAAAAGAAAATATTCCCATTATTTGTTACCAATACAACCAATCTCGGTTAATGATATAACTAAAATTTATTTATCATCAAGAACAAAAAATATTTTAACGCACTTAGATTGCATTATTTTCTACGGCTTATCAACACTGTGTAGGTTATTTAAAGCCAGCAAATAATGTAAGAGTGTAATTTTTTTGTTTTTTATAATAATGATTTAGATCTAAAGTTTATCTAATTAAACTATAGTTAATTGTTATAGTTTATCAAATACATTTGCTAAAAAATGAATATAACGAACCAAACTAGAAATAGAAGTCGGCCCTACGATTAACAATTCCAAGCTATTATTCATTATGCCATACACATATCTAAGCTTAGAGCTCCTGGCATTTCTGAGTGTTCACTCATCTAGGCATTGACAAGGCTCAACGTTGGTTAACTTCGTTGTTCATACAGGAACCTATGTCACAATGTTTTATGGCCGTAAACCTTAAACCATAGTACAAAATTATACCAAGACATGTTGCAACATATGTGGTAGTGGTAGTCACAGTGAAAATACCAGCAGTAAGGATAGAAGTAGTTTGACAGCTCTTTCGATAAGATCGGAAAATAAGCAATGCGTCAGAGTTTATCTACTGGTAGTGGAGAGAAAATAAAAGCTATTATTAAAAGAAAAACACCCTAAAACATGGCTAGGAGCGTCTAAGTATGACTGTTCAAAAACTGGCTTCATAAAAACGCGGAAAACTAAAAAAATAAAAAAAGGTTACAACATGAATACATTTGGTGTTTAAATATTTTGGATATTAGTAATTCGTGAAATTTGTCAAATTTTACAAAGAGTGTGTGCACACACATCTATATACGTCACTGTCTGATCGCTTGTACATTGGATTCATAACATCGAGTCTATTAATGATGTGTTATAACTATATTTCATTTTTCTTTCATGTCAGCATGCGTGACAGTGTGAGAAATGATGTATTACGGTGTTTATATGTTTTATTTTGCTATGTGTCAGTGAGTAGAACGTAATGCTGAAGCAAACGTATTTTCTGCTGTGACGAACAAACGAACGAAAATTGTGGTGTTTTATTTTTTTTAGTTACATTTTTGTATTTTCAGTGTGACGGATGACGCAAAGAAACAGTTGAGTTGGAATAAAATTGACATGTTTGTTACAAGCTTTTATGTTGGCCTTTACGTCTTCGAAAATGTTATGATCTTAGCAGTCGTGTAATTGCCAGTGTTATGATAGGACATAACATTGCCTCCAGGAATTAAATGAGTAGAGAAAGTTTGCAATGCTCTCGGTTCTAAATGCAAAAAGTCACTGTTACTTCAAAATGAACCTCCCGACATCATTATATTTTGCCCGAAGATGAAAATTCATTTCATTCTATCTCTCTTTATTTTTTATCTCTAACTCTCTCTCACTCTCTCTTTTTCTCTCAATTTCTTTCTATCTCTGTCAATATATATTTATAGACACATATAAATATATATATATATATATATATACCAACACACACAGACATATATATATATATATATATATATATATATATATATATATACCAACACACACACACATATATATATATATATATATTGTAATATTTTATATACATAAAATTTACAATATTATGCATACATTGCAGAGGAGTGTTAGTAAAAAACATTAAGAACAATAATAAAATTCTTATATTACTGCTTCTAATAATAGCAAAAGCAATAATGCTGTTCTACTCAGACGGTTTGTTCCTCAGTTCTGTTCGGTTAGGGAAAAGTATCCTGAAAAATGTGCTTCAACTGATTTTAAATTTATTTCCACAATGTTTCACCCTGTACAATGACAGAGATCTACTCGGCATAGTTGGTTGAAGACGAAGAAACTCGATTTAAGCGGGTATGTGGGGAAGATAACGTTTAACCTTAGACTAGAACAGGATATGTTTGTAGTGATCGGGAAAAGATCCTCTTGGGAGTCGTTTCCACTGAGCGATTACTAAAATCTTAACCTCTATAGACCTAGTGTCAACCTTTATCGATCTTGCATATTCTCTTAACTATGCACCTCTTATTCTCGCCTTGAATACCCTCACAATATCCTCATTTCGTAACCCTCTAACTTGAGTGGTACAATGACGAAATACTGTAAAGTGCAATACGATAAAAAAGAAGAATGATTTTTGCAAAAATATTAACTTGTCAAAGATAGCACTATGCTCAAAGAAGTAAACGGGATTCAAAAAAGAAAACAATATATGTATATATGTGATATATTTTCATACACATATAGAGCGGGACTCAAGTTCTCATATACACACACGAGCTCGGAAACAAAACATGCACGCACACACAGACGCTAACAAAAGCAGGCAAAACAGGCACGTACAATGAAATACACAAACACACAAAAACGCACACACACATTCATATATATATATATATATATATATATATATATATATATATATATATATATAAAATTGATTCATTTTTTCTTTTATTGTACTACATTTTATCTCGAGCGAAAAGTTTAATTGTTAGAAGATATCTCATATTCTTTGTTGCATTGAAGAATAAATGCACAGAACACTATCTTGTTATATTTATTTATACATATATGCTTTATTCATACACGAATATGCACAATAACACACCAATATATATATACACTGATCTCTGTATAGCTAAATATAAAAAAAAGTCCCCGTAAGTGTATAGAGAGCTCGAGAAACGTATACTGAACAATACACAATTACACATACGAACGCGCAGGCGCACCACACACACACACACACACACACACACACACACATTAATTTGATAGTGTGGGTCTTGCGTTCAAGCTTGTATCGGAATCTTACGACTGTCAGTGTGATATATATATATTGTGTGTGTGTGTGTGTGTAATCACAGATCGAGTGTACCTGTAGTGCATAAATGTGATGTTATATATATATATATATATATATATATAAATATATATATATAGTCACATTCTCACAAGCGTGATGGTGCCACTGTGCATCATTTTATAAATACTTTTACGGTAATTGTTCGAATACCTTGATATTTTTTTTTTATTTAAGCGCAGTACTAGGCTGGCTTCAAGACCTCATCAATTTACAGTTGAGTTGCCTAGAAGGAAGCTTAAATTTATGCTAACAGTTTCTTTTGCCCCTCTTCTCGCTTTTGGATCCATGTTTTTCAGTCAATTTAATCTTCAATAAATCAAATGCAATGTCAAACGCTATCTACTCTTCTCCAGATAACATTTTTGTGTACTCGCTCATTAGTAAAGTTTCTGTTTTTAATTCTCCTACACCCAGTAACCCTTTGCTATACTGCCTTGATTGCCGTGAAGTTTAAAAATATATATTAAAAGATAATTTATTTTTTTTCTTTTCACATAAGTTTCTCGTATAATGAAATTTAGGTCATAGAATAAAATGTATGTCTTAGAATGAAATTTATAGATGAAAATATACGTATACACGCACCTTACACCTACATTCACGCACTCACGCACGGACATATATGTATGTGAGATATGTATGCGTGTGTCTGCTATACAGTTAGATCAACCAAATGCAGACGACTATTCTACTCCAGCGGATCCTTTTCTTGCATTTATCGCCTGTGGAACTCGTTTCCATATTCTTGCTTTCCTGACCGCTATAACCTCAATGAATTTAAATGCAATGTCAATGCCCATCACTTAACCACTTGACTCTAGTTCGTTCTACATTACCCTGTATATCTTTTCCTTTCTCTCTATATTTGCAATTTTCATCTCGCCTGTATTCCCATCCTTCTATTGCACCTTTCTAACTGTTTTATCTTTCTCTTTACTCTCTTCCTATTAAACTTTTACTCTAAGGTAGCCCCCACCCCTGCGCAACAGTGGTGTTACCACCCTTCTAGTAGTGAATCGATTAAAAAAAGTTAGCATATATCGGTTATTTGTGTGCTTTTGTTTTAGATTTTATTCTTTATTTCGCTTAACATTTCTTTATTTATTTCAGATTTACACAAGTATTTAATCATTTATCTTTCCATTATTTCAACAAATGTACTCGATTTTTCTGATACATATTTCGAACCTGATTCGTTCACATATTTTTGTAATAAGCGTTGATTTCTAGTACATTTAGCAAATATTTATAACAGCTAAGCGTGTTCTTAATTTCGAAACGGAATTCATCGTTTGTGCGTTTAATCTTTCTGAAAAGCGTGTGTTTTGAATAGAATAATGCCTTTCAGTGAGCGGCAGCAGATCTAGACAGGTTTTTGTAATAGATACATCATCTTGATTATAAGAGCACGAACAGGCCTCTTCTGGAATAGGCGATATTATATCGCCTCTAGGCGTCAAGGTCTGATCATTATTATGTATGCCTTTACAGGAGCACGGGCTTTAAAATAGTGTGTGGTTAGCGAAAACATCCTTATGTCGCTCACAAAACATCAAGTCGTATCCGACTCAAAGTGATGACAGACTCGATACTGAAAAATTACGTGTATATTAGGATTTATCTCAGTAATAATAAGATTAATTGTGAGA
Source organism: Ascarosepion bandense (assembly GCA_037127315.1). Lineage (NCBI taxonomy): Eukaryota > Metazoa > Mollusca > Cephalopoda > Sepiida > Sepiidae > Ascarosepion > Ascarosepion bandense. The sequence continues at coordinate 2,937,477 of JBBBDQ010001401.1, forward strand.
AAATATAATAATGTCTGAAGTGCCTTTACACCTAAATAGTCCTTACAGATCTAAGGCACGAAAATTGCCCAAACCATCTATCTATCTATCTATCTATCTATCTATCTATCTATCTATCTATCTATCTATCTATCTATCTATCTATTTGGACAGAAGTCCTTCTGTAATAAAATATTTATTAAATTTGATAGCACACATAAATTTATTTCCAAAACACGGAAATCAATCGAATTCAAGCGATGACATATTTGAAGAAAATACAGGTGTAATAAACTCATGTATATATCAAAGCAAAGACTAAAATTAAAAGAAAGACTAATAGAAAAGAGAAAATCCAACATTAAATGACATCATCTATGAACTCGACAACACTGTGATGAATGTGTTGTGGAAAAAATACACACATATCTCTAGATAAGGCATCTCCACTTTTACAAGATAGTTTGCGATAGATCATTTTCAAAATGAATTTTAACAAAAATCTTATTTGAAACCTTAATTTTAGCTTTACTTAAAATCAAACTGATGAAATATTCTATTTCGACTATGCAAAATATTCTGGTGTACTTAATATAGAAATTATATTGAATGGAATCTCATCATTTTTTGCGTTCATTTTAACAGCTTGGCAAATTTGTATACAAACGTTAATTCTCGGTTTTAAAATGAAGCAAAAAATAAAATATACATTTACGACATGTTATTTTTTAAAAAATTAGCAAATTTAAAGTTAGGTTAATCTGATTTACAAAAGTATTATTTGTTTATAGCATGAAATTGAGATTAAATTTAGTTCTTAATCATTGAGGCGCGACGTGATTGATGTGATAACTGAAAAGAGCCAATTATTGTGCTATGTTAAGTATAATTGAGCTTAACTGAAATAACGGTCTAAAACTTTTATTTATAAGGGGAAAAGACTCTGAAACACTTGACTTTTAATGTTTTAATGTTTTTTATATTTTAAGAAAATATAATACTAAAAAGCAAGAACTCGTATACATACCAAAACATATTTTAAAATCTTTTACTCGAATATCTGAATTTATTTTGTTCAATTTTCGATTAGTGTTCAATTAATAAATTAATAACTTATCTGCGACATGGCTTTGAAGTATTTAAAAGATATTTATTAAACTATCTATAAGTGAAATCTATTATTGTCAAAATTTATTATTCATCGCAACAAATTATTCAGACAATAATATCTACAATATATATATATATATATATATATATATATATATATATATATATATAAACAAGAACAATTTATCTAATTAAATATTGTCAAAGTTAAGGTTATTCGATGTCGTACACATTCGAACCGAGAGACGTCAGTATATTCCGGCTTTGATCGGGTGTAATTAAAGCTTTAAAACTAATCCATGGTACTGGAGCTCAGACTCTTTGGACGTTGGCACGAAAGACTAGAAAGCAATAGTTGTTTCCAGTTAAAGCGAAACCTTAGACTAACAGAAAAATGAATGGATGTAAGTCAAATTTTGCTTTCCTGGTACCGATATCAAATAATTTTTTACGTCGTAAACTGAATTTTGAAGGCTAAATACATCCTCTGAGTATATGGTATCATGGCTGAGAACTACAATTATATCTACTTACAGCCAAACCCGAAGCAAAAAGTAAAATAAATGGGCTGAAAAAAATACAGACATACAGGCAGATGAACAGACACACACACAAACATCTTGCCTTTTATATATATGATCGATTTTCTGCACTATTATAAAAACTGCGACATTGAAACTTCTGAATATCGTTTCTTATGTCTTTGTCTAGAAGTGTATCAAATTTGATTAAAATCTGACCACTCCTTCTGTAACCTTCTTTTTTCGATTATCGATATTTATTGGGGGTATCTCGACGCAAAATCTAGCTAAGAACACTCGCACACGCGTATAGTACAACTGTGTAAATTTTCAAAAAAATCGTTTCAGCCGTTTCGGAGACAAACACACAGATACACACACACCCACATACACACACAGACAGACAAATTCCATGTATAAATAAGTTTAGATATATATATTTATATATGATACAGTTGTGGACAGAGTTATTACCCCCAGTTGTGGACAGAGTTATTATTTAGTTAATAAAGTATTAACTAAAGTTAAATTGCAATATGTCAAATTTTCTTGAATATTTCATTTGCCTATTTATATTTTTAATAATGAAATAATGGATTTGAATGCCACAATAATATTTGTATTTTAATGTGTAGCCTTAAAAAGCAATTAATATGTGACAAAAATCTTACCCCTTTTATGTCAGTAATCATTTGTTTAACACTTACTTTTGATTTATCCTTTTTATTTATTTTTATTTTGTTAACGTATAACAAGATCACTAAAAAAATCATCAGCTCATCCAGTGGTGTGTAGAGCAGAAAATTTTTGCTCACTGTTTCCGTAACCAACTGATTTTATGGGGCAGGGTTGATAGCTCTTCGCCAAACCCCAGACCTGGAGGACCGATGGACCATTTTCGGTCCTTAAGTTTACAGCACCTGCTATTTCCAAACGGTCACTCATCTACGTACTGATCAGGATCGATGTTGCTTAACTTCGGTGACCGGACGATATTCAACGCGATATAGACGTAGACATGATTGCTACAGACACTGATAACTATTTGTCTCCAGTCCTTCTCAGACATGGTTTCTAGTTCCTTTGAAATCAAAGTACTTCTTTCTTTTTTCAGATGTTTCTTTAATAGAGTTTTTGGTCTGAACTTTGTTCGAGGCACGCAAATATATTAATTTTCTGTCATCTACGTATTTTGTATCAATTCATACCGAGTGTTTCCGATCATTGTCATATTGGAAAGTCCTATGTCTTACGTCAATATCTATTATCGTATTTATTTTTCTCTCTGTATGCAAGCTGTCACTCACAGTGCATCTTTCCAAATATATTAATATATGTTCAAAATAAATCAATCTTTGAACTTTTTTTTATATTATTTTTGAAAATAGCCAAATAATACAATTTATCCACGATATCCTTTTCTCTTACTAGTTATCCTATTCCAAAAGCAGCAAAACATCCCCAGAGCAGAATGCTGTCACCCCCGGGCATACTGTCGAGTGTGTATTTTTAGTATGTGTGATCCCTTCATTTTTCTCTACACCTAACGGAAGTTTATGTGATGGAATAATTCTAGTTTGGTTTTGTCTTACCATAGAACTGATTACTAAGGTTTACTGCCATGTTCTAGATGTCTTCTTGCGTAAGATAAACTGCATTTTAAGTCTTTAATCTTAAGGAACTCTTTTACTTGGCCGACAAGATAGAATCATCCATCTGTAATTCAACCCTAATATCATTATATCAGGGGCAGCTTCCTTTGTTGTTAAATAGGATTTCTTTGAGAGAAATGTACGAATTAATCCTTTTTGTTTACTCAGAAATTAAATATTTTCTTCACTCCCTTAATTAACTGTCAACACGATAAATCTCGTTGTACTTCGGGATAATGCTACGAATTTTCTGTCAAGGAACATGTAAACGCTTGGAAGCTTTTCTATATGTATCACTTTCTTTATACACATGAACTATTTTCATTTGCAGCTTATTGTCAAGTTCTGTCTTCATCGCCATGGTTTTAGTACGAATGTGTTATTGCAGTACGTGGTACTCACAGAATATATTCTTCATTAAGTATTAGAATGATATAGAATCAGGTCAATAATATTTCATTTTACAAATGGTGGTTTTAAAAAATGTCAAATAATGAAAAATAAATTAAAATTGCTAAAATACCCATCTCTTATCCACTTGACTATAATTCTTTCAAAATATAATTCTTTCTACATCTCCACTTGACTCTAATTATTTTCCTTTCGGTCTACCTTCGCAACTGTCTTCACACCCGTGTTCCCATTCTTCTCTTGGTCTTTCTCTGAGGCCCCTGTAACTAGTTCTGTAACTACTTTCTCTTCAGTCTCCTGCTGGCTAAACTTTTACTTTCATGTAGCCCCCCCCCCCCCCCCCCCCCCGCGCATCAGTAGCAGTACCGCCTTGCTTGGGGTGAAACGATGAAAAACATGATAACGTTTATAGCTCATCTTAAAATCTTTGACAATGTAACTTTTGGCAATTCTTTCTTCGGATTAAATATGAATTCAAATGGTTTGCCGTCCGATTATAATAAGAATATTTTTCCTGTTAAAACGTTTCGTGCTCTTTATATACTCCATACATTTGCATGCGCTTCTTTTTAAATATTCAAATAATTAATGTTTACTGAGTTCAAACTTCTTAATATGTAGGTGATTTGGAGTTGTTGTGATAATACTGCAGCAATCTCTTTTTCACTCGCGTCTATGTCTATTGCTAATATGTGTGTGGATTAAAAAGTTGTATTATTGGTTTGCTCCTCAGAATATTCTCTAGTGTTTAAAAATCGGTTATGTGATTTTGTACCAAGTTAAATCCATTTACTTTTTGCTTAATTTTGCAAATGGCTTTATTATGTCGCTCTATCTTGGTATGTATTTAGTACAAAATTTATCAGACTCAAAAAAGATTCTTACTTTTTTATTTAATAGAGCAGCAATTTCAGTTTTTATCTTTATTAACAGATCATCGAATGATATGACTTCTTCTGATATCCTAAAAAAGATATCTTTATAGTAAAAATTATTTTTATATTTGTTTATAGACAAACCTGCCTTTTTTAATCGCAGTAAAATATGCTCGGATTTAAATTTTAAGTTTTCTTTAGTTCTTGCCCCTAAAAATATATTGTCTTAAGTTATTATCATATTTGTATTGTTTCTGATGAGTCTCTCTTTATTATTCTTTGAAAAATATGGGTCGAAGTAATTACAGCAAACTGTAGGTGAGTAGGTGTTAACAAGCCGATAACGATGTTTATCGTGCCTATTTCTTTGAATTTCTCGTCCATTTCTCTTTCATTGTATGCTATCGTGCGATCACTTTTTGCAAAGCACTCCATATTCACTGACTCGTGGTTAGCCGTTCCGATATTTTGGCAACAGAAAAGAGTCTGGAGTCGTGGGCATGACCGTAAACTCCATCCGACAGCAAGGCCTCTGATTAATAGGTTGTGATGAGCTTGGAACCACCTTTTAATTGCTGTTGTTTCCAGGTCCACCCTGACGCGGAGTAGTAGCATCTGTTAGGGTCCCAGCTATGGGTAGATATCTAACCCCAAAAACGAGTTCAAAATGCTATGAAAGTATTTACAAACAAAACATTTTTAAATGAAAAATATTACCAACAAAAAACACATTTTGAAGGAAAAATGTTACCAACAAAAATACGTTTTTGAAGGAAAAATATTATTGCCATAATAAGTTTTTGAAGGAAAAATATACCTCTACTTATATCTCGACAGCAATAGACTCGCAAAAGATTAACAAGTAGTTAACAATATCCAAACAAATTCTTCAGCATTAAAAAAACCAAAAGTTTTGATATACTGGTAAAACAAACAAACAAACAAACAAACAAAATACACAAATAAATAAATAAATAAATAAATACAAGTGTCTGAACACATATGGTGATTTACCCCTATATTTTAATGACCACATATTTTTAAATCTCCGTCGGGTATCTTAATCGCTAATATCGGTGAAACACAGTTACTAACAACTTAAGTTACTCTTTCTAGGATGCCTTTTATAATTTGGTTTAATTTGGCTACTACTAAAGGTAGATTATGAATGGGAAATTTTGACTCTATGCACATTAGGTGATAGTATTCTTTTAGACGAATGCCTGATTTATAGCCTTTCAATAACAAAACTTTATTTTCTTCTGTTTCTATGGAAGTGCTGAGTCTGGTTGTATATACTTTTAATACATAATTACTTAGTAATCCATAGTCTTTTTTTGCATGCTACAACTATAATGGGAATAATTTCAAAACGTTTGTCGGTTTCAAAATTGTCTCGAAATGTACGCAATGTTTATGTAGACTTTTCACCAAACTGTTTTAATTGGATGCTGCATTTTTTAAAATTGTGTTATCTTAATTTTATCCAAGAATTTTTTGCATCAACGTAACTTCACTTCTCAGATCAACATGCATGTTAATTTAGCCAATTATCCTTATTTTTCGCTACCTCTTTTTGTGTATTCATTGTATTTCAGCTTCTACTTCGGAGGTGGTTTTGACAGTTTTACTTTATCTATTTGCTTTTTGTATTTGCATACGTTCTCAAAATTATCTCTTTTTCGCAATTTGAACTTATTTTTTTTAGGGCTGAACATTTGTACTTGTCTTTCTCGGAATTTCATTCCACTATATCTAATTTTAATCATGAATTTGATCGTCCTGTATGTCTCGAATGCTTCTTTTGGTTGGTTAAATTCTCTAATAAATTTTAATAGTTGCAAAAACATCACTCTAGCTTCCAAATTCATTCAGCTTCTCTATAGACATTCTAATCTATGTTGTTTGTGGTTTTGGTATTGAAAGTTTCAGTTAATCGAAAAAGAACTAATTTGGTTCTTGTATTATCTCTAAAAACTTGGTTCTTTCAGCAATTAACTATGTTCCATTTTTTGATGTTATATTCTTTTTTAAAGCTTTAATAAGTTCTGTAAGACTTATTTATTTAAATTCGCTCGTGTAATCGTGTCGAAATTTTCTTCAAAGCTTCACACAATAATTTAGTAAGAAATAAATCCGTTATATCGTTTGCTCTTGCGTCGGTCATTGTGTCTCTTAAATTTTTATACTTGTAAACACAGCAAACATAGGCATATATATATATATATATATATATATATATATATATATATATATTGTATTAATGTTTGAAGAAAAAAATTAAATCAAATAATTTGAACAATATCCAGGAAAAAATAAATGAAAATAGTAAATACGTATGAAATATACGTAACATAACATAAAAATACCAACAACCACACACATTTCATTGACAATAGAATACCGTTGCAATCTAGTCCCAAAATATCAAAGACAAAATCTTTAGACAATTTCCATATTATCATCTGATAACTATCTGAGAATTGCTTCAGATCTTGAAGCTTAATGTCCCTGTGAAATTTTGTGTCACTCGGCTTTTTCATTGGATTATAATGGCGTAAGGTATTTGAGGACAGTTTTATACTTACACAAATGTGTAATTCAATTCGATAAAATCTCCTTCAGCTTCGATAACAGATTCTATGTGCGTTCTGAATCGCATATATGCGAGAGTCAAGTAGTTCTTGTTTATATTTGACATTACTATGATTTTGTTAAATTTTAGAGATTATTTAGTGTTATGAGGGTGCACATCAACCTCTTTCTCAACTATGCACTGTGTATATTAGTTCAATGGTTTGAGATGTGGTGAGCTAGAAAGTTGAATATTAGGGTTTATGTGACCATAAAAATTTCCACTATCCATTCCTGCGTTATTTGAGCCTTATTTAAGATAGCTGACTTTTGTTGAAACACATAAGGCCTTCCGTTTTGTATATTGTCGATCCATAGCTTGACCACTGTTTCCAGAACATATCAGTAGGCATCAATATTTATCCTAAATTCTTGTGGGAAAAAAGCATAACGTGTGCTTCATTACTGACAACCCTCCAAACTATTACAGTTGCAAGGAATTGTGTATGTATTACTACTGCAATTTCTGAAATATCTGCACTTAACTCTCTGCCATTTTTTCTGATTTTGGTAATTTTTTTCTCAAATGACACCTTTCTTGCTGGATTTTTAGTTTGCTTAAAAGCTACATAGGGAATAGTTAAGCGACTTTCTTTTATATTTTCTGAAAAAAATGACATTTACTGATAGTTAGGAATTTATTTTACTCCATGTTTATAGACCAATAATAAGCGGACTTGATTCGTTGCGCAGCGGAAGTAGAATTCGGAGATCAGAATTCGATTTCCAGTTGAATTCATAGTATTCACTTACGAGGAAATTGTCTTGCAAAAGGTATTTATTCAGCTATGGGTTAAATAATGAAAAAATTAGGTTCTATAGCTTTGGTTGACAACCAATCTATCACAGAAAGTAATGACAACCTACTGCGGAAAAATCAGCTGCACAGTCAGTCATGTCAGTTTCGAGATATGATCGCCGAAGCATATTTTAAGTGTAGTATTTACTGACTGAATATTCAGACAAAGCATAAACAATATATTACAGTGTATAAGACACGGGCTAATGTGGTAATAATCTAATACTAACTAACATAGTTATATCTTAATTAAATGAGTTCATTTTTGTGGCAATACAAAATTTACGCCTTCATAATTCATCAGGATTCCTTGACCGAAGTGACTAATTCGACGTTTGAAGCAGTTTTGCTATTCAGCTCTGTATTCTTATTGTAACTGTTGATGAATCTATCAAGCCAGTGATGAGATGAAGGGAGAAAGCAGAGGAAGGAGAAAAATAGTAATGGATTTATGATAATATCCAGAAAGATGCCTCAAGTTACGGAGAGAGTGTGGGGTATAAAGACGTAGAGAAATAGAAGAAACAAGTGTAACTTCAAATTATGCAACAAAGTCTTTTCCTAGATAAGTTATCTCTTAGCAACCAAAAGAAACTTTACCATATTTCTTTTTTTTCCTAACCACTTCAGATCATCTTAGCACACCGTATTAAACTTATTACTCTCCAGTTATTTTGATCCACTCAGTAAAAGCTTCGGTATCATTATCTCGCTATTGTAACTTCCTGCCAACAGATTGTATTGTCTTCTTTTAATGACCAGTTCTTTTACTTCAGAAGAGAGAAAAAGAAAAAAAAACATATGTGTACTTTACGCGTTGACTTCTACTCTACTTGTCTTCTTTTAACGAACCACTTGCCTTGCCGAGTTCGTTTCAACGTTCAACTTATTTCCACTTCGTTTAGTTTTCTTTTCCCCTTCGGAAACTCTTGGCTTTGTTCACTTTCATTGTCTTCATTTCTTATGTGAGACGTTTACTTTCTTTTTTTAAATCTTACTCTTATTGAGTATGATTTAGAAGGATAGGCAGGCTAAGACTTGTGTATAAAAAGACTATTACGTGTATGCACGCTATCTCTCTCTCTCTCTCTCTCTCTCTCTCTCTCACTCACTCACACACACAGAGACACATAGGCGTTTACATATAAATTGTTAAATCGATATAGCTATCGAAGATATTGAAAAACAATAATTTTTGTGTGTTTATATGAAAAGGAATATATTATCATACTTTGATTCGCTTTAACATGAATCAATGTACCAAACTAGGAGTACAACCCGAAATTTTAAAAACAATGGAGTGTTTTCTCACATCTATATTACACTGAAAAAGTACCTCCTATCGCGTTTTTCTTCTGGGCGTGGGTGGTCATGGTTCTCCACAAGTGTTTTTTCTTTGAAGCTGTTAGCAATATTTTTCTTTCTGCTCTCTCTCCTAATCTTTGTTCAGATTACCATTCGCACAGTCTCGTCAGGTAGTTTTTTCACTGCTTTTCTAGTTCTGCCTTGCCTTCAACATGTCTGCAAAATGTTCAAATTTCCAAGTTCGTTAACCTCATTATATGTCTTTCAACTGTCTCTTTCTGTCATTTATGGCCTTTATTTTTAATTTCCTTTATAATCTTTCTCATTTGTCAGATTTTAATCTTTAGTAATCTCAGTACCCGTCTAAAGAGTCACATTAGTTTTACTTGAAGTCTGTTCTCTAACTGTGATTACATTTCACAAAAATGACTGTTATACAAGATGACTGATATTACATAACACTTCAGTACTCATTTCTTGGCTTCTAACTAAAGTCTCGTGTGTATCAATCCAAACTTTCATTACTTTCTAACTTGTTTACTATTTCTTTCTCATAATTCTTTAACATATAAATAATTATCTATCTATCTATCTATCTATCTATATATATATATGTGTGTGTGTGTGTGTGTGTGTGTGTGTGTGTGTGTGTGTGTGTGTGTGTGTGTGTGTGTGTGTGTCTATACAGAAAAAATAAACAGAATAAAGTTGAAGAAGGAAAACTCTGGTAACAATCCCACAGGCTCTACTTTTAAATATTCATAAGAATTTAGGCGTTTATTGCAAAGACACACTCTCTGCTTTTCTCTATCTCTCTAATTCCCTCTGTCTCACTCTCTCAATCTATGTTCCACATTTTATTTTATCATTTTATGGTTGAAATAATTATGTTTGTATTTTAGCCAGTGTCTTAGCATCTATAAATATCAGAATTTAGTAGTTTGAAATAGAAAGATATTAAAGTACACTGATTGACATCTACCAGTTGTATCTGAGCGCATTTGCATGTTTATCTGTACATTTAGATGTACTCAGGTGTACGCAGGTTTTATATCTGTTAAACCATTTCTTATTTCAATAAAATATGTTTCCCAATTACACTTAATCTCTTTTCTGAACAACAAAAAAAAAAACAGCCACACATAGGAAAACACATGTAATTATATATGTGTGTGCCACTGTGTTTCTGTGTTTTTTGCAGTGTGTGTGTTTGTGTATATTTTTGTATGAGAAAACCATATAAATGATAATATATCAATATTTATTTCAAGTCAATCTATGAGAAATTATAAAACAGTTTACTTGTGAACCGTTTTGTCATGAGGATTTCATCGAACTAACATTAGGTATCCATTCCTATAACTACACATGCATATGATGGATGAAATTATATATATACATTCAAAAAAGAGAGGGGGTTGAATAAAATCGGACTGACTATATACCCACATGATGAAAAGGAGAATTAAATAAAAAGTTGGATTAAGAATACATGTGACACTTCCCCTTACCCTGATGAATTACTAATAGACAAAACGCGTCACAAGAAGATTTTGACCATTCTGTTATAGATTTTACTGATATATATATATATATATATATATATATATATATATATATATATATATTAAATAATGTATTCTTGGGAAGCAACCATTCTTTCAAATATGTTTCATTGAATACGGTCGAAAAATGAAGATTTATTTGATTTTTTTTATTCTTTGTCAGCATCGTAGAAAATATAATTGAAATGATCTTTGTCGCCAATATTTAATGTAAACTATATATATATATATATATATATATATATATATATGAATGAAATTGTGTATTTAGTTAGGCGGCAATCACTCATTTATACAAGCTTCATTTAAAACATGTTAATCTGGTTAATATTTTATTTATTTTTTCTCGTGCTATTTAAGTTTTTTTTTTCTTTTCTGTACGTACATTATGTAGAAATAGACAGAATGTATTTTTCATTGCTCAGTTTGGATTCATTTAAGTAATATGGGGAGGTAGCAAAATCTATTCATAAAATGCTCGTCAATAATACAAAAATGTTCACCTCATCTACATGCAATGAAGGCAAAAACTAATGGAAGTATTATTACTAAAATGAAATGAACAATGCTCAATCATATCATCTAATGACACGGTCAAATTTGCTGATCGTGTTTGGAAAAAATATGAAGTGCCAGTGAAATTTCCCCGGATGTTTTTTTCATTTTGATAAATTGTAATTCTCGAATTAACGTAATTTCTCATGTGTAAAACGTATTTTTCTCTAAAATGTAAGATGTAAAATTAGGGCTGTTTATTATGCCGTTTCATAAGTCAATTGCAGTTGCAAAATGGCTACTTAACACAAGCATACGAAAATTTGAAGCTACCATTCGTCGATGGCGACTTCATAAGAATGTCAAATACAAACGTATCTTAAAATTATATTAGAATATTATTTAAAATAATATTTAAAACAATTTTTGCGAAAGGAGTACGGCTATGCGACGACCTATGGGCGCCACAATATTGCTTCTGCATGATACGTTCAGCTAAATTGAGACTACCGTGTGAGAGTTTATTTGGTTAGAAACGGATGTCGGTAAAATATGCCTATATAAGCTAATTACAGCAACATTAAGATTAGGAAATGCTGGCCTAAGTGAAATTGGAGAAGTACAATCTATAGGGTTTGATTACCAAACAATGGGGGCGTTTTATGCGTGAATAGACGCATTTTTCTTACACTTTCAATAACAATTAAACAGTGTGGATTATGGAAGGAGGTGTATAATGCTTGCAAAAATACTCTAGCGATTGAGCATCTTGACTCACTTATTCACTCACACTGTGACTACTACTCAGTGACAGTATTTAGTCACCTCTCCACTTTAGGCAAAATGTGAGACAATGTCTTTTAAATGTGGGTCTTCCGGGTCATATAGCCAGGCCAAAAATATTTGTCTATCTTTCCCCAGTCGTGATTCTATCTTTCGGCGTAACCACGACTGGGTTAGTGCTCTCTTCCCAAAGGAAGAGAGCGCTTTCCACACAAATGCAGAGAGCTGACAATGTCAATAGTAGCAGAGGCAAGTCAACTACTCAGTGACTGTATTTTTTTCCCCAGTCGTTGTTCTACCCTTCGGCGGAACCACGACTGGATTAGTGCTCTCTGCTCAGAAGCAGAGAGCGCCCTCTACCTGAAGGCAGAGATCTGACAGTGTCAATAGTAGCAGAGGCAAGTCTACTACTCAGTGACTGTATTTACTAGCCTTCCCACGCAAGGCTGGATGTGACACATGGTCATTTTATAGTGGGTATTCCCGGCCATATAGCCGGGCCAAAAAATGTCTGTCTATTTTTACCGAGTCGTGGTTCTACCCTTCGACGGAACCACGACTGGGTTATTGCTCTCTGCTCGGAAGCAGAGAGCGCCCTCTACCCGAAGGCAGAGTGCTGACAGTGTCAATAGTAGCAGAGGCAAGTCTACTACTCAGTGACTGTATTTACTAGCCTTCCCACGCAAGGCTGGATGTGACACATGGTCATTTTATTGTGGGTATTCCCGGCCATATAGCCGGGCCAAAAATGTCTGTCTATTATTCCCCAGTCGTGGTTCTACCCTTCGGCGGAACCACGACTGGGTTATTGCTCTCTGCTCGGAAGCAGAGAGCGCCCTCTGCCCGAAGGCAGAGGGCTGACAGTGTCAATAGTACCAGAGGCAAGTCTACTACTCAGTAACTCCCACTCAGAGTTGATAGCTATACTATAAACGTGTGGACGAGTCCATTTGGATGTAGGTCCCCACAATAACCTCCTCCCAAACCTTTTACTCTGCAAAATGTTTTATTATTTTCCTGAAATTTGATGCCATTTCTTTTTGGGATTGATTGTTAAAGGCTCGGTAAATTTCATGTTTCTCCTCGACCTTCGTTTTTCGGACGTATGCAGCGAGACATCGAGGTCAAATGTGTCGTAACTGATCGCGATGTATTCTTCCACTTCATCGTGTGTGCTGTTAGAATCTATTTCATGCCTTTTTTAGTTTGATTAATGTGTCTTTTCTGGGTATGATTTGGTTCCTGTATTATATACACACCATCTCGGCGATCCTTCTAGTGATCGCGCCCTCCTCTCAGTACTGCATATTATTTTGGAAAGTTTTAAAAAGATTTTCTAACCTGGGAGTAATCGTTTTTACTTTTTGTAGTTTTTCGGTCTTACGTATTTCTGACTGTTTGGGAACTAATATGTGAAACATTTATATCATTTTTCTGGCAAATATGGTTTCTGCCAGTGAGCCAGTGTTATGCAATATACTTGTAAAAACTGCTGTAATGCTATGTCGGTAGGAGTTTCCTGAGCTTTTTAAATGCTCTTTTAAGCGTGTTCACAAACCTCTCTGCTTATCCGTTTTATCTAGGATCGTATTGTGGCGTGGTTATGTGCTTGACTTTGAAATGTCACAAAAGTTCTTAAATCCTGCTGATGTTAACTGTGTACCATTCTCGCTCCAAAACGTGCAAACTGTTCATGTATGAAACTGATTGTTACAGCCGTTATCGGTCTCTTGAGTCTTAAGACCTCCGGCCACTTGGAGTAACTGTCAATAACGATTAAGTAATAATAATCGTCAATCAGCCCAGCAAATACAATATGTATACGTGACCAAGGCTGGTTCGTTTTTGGCCAGGGTTTTAAAATGTAGGTTGTGCTTTAGCCGCCAAAGCGCATCCTCTTCATGTGTTAATCAATTCCATTATGTCCTTGTCCATCGCAGGCCAGTAGACATAGTCCCACATGAGACTCATCATACGGTTTCTATCGGGGTGTCCCCCGTGAAAGTCTTTTAAAATTCGCTTCTGTAATTTATTTTGAATTACTACTGTTTCGCTGTATAATAAAATATCGTTGTATTGTGAGGAGACGTCCAACATGCTATTTATATTTTGTTGCAATTTTACTTATTATTTCGCATATAAAATCATCTTCTAGAGCATCGTTTTTAATTTCCGACAATGTTAAATGTAGATCCCGGACAGTATTCGCTATTATTGATTTTATTTCACAGTCTGAACGAAGTGCTGATATAACTGAGTCTTCAAGTGGTTGACTTTGATTAGCCATTAGTTTAGATAGACCATCTGCATGGTCAATTTTATTATTTGGTAATACTCTAACTTAAAATTATAGTTGAGAAGGATGGCAGCCCATCTCAAAGTCTATTTGCCGTATTAATCGGTACTTCTTTTTTTTAACCAAATATTATTAATTGTTTATGATCGGTCTGTAGATTGAAAAACCTTATATGGAGATATCTGTGAAATTTTGTTATCACAAAAATGATACTGAGGAATTCTTTTTCAATTTGGCTGTACAATTTTGCTGCGGGTAGCAACGTTTTTGATGTGTGCGCTATGGGTTTCTTTGCACCGTCATGAAGGATACATTCTCTGATACTGTACGAGCTAGCATCGTGGGCCACAGTGATATCTAATTGGGGGTTGAAGTGAATCAGAAATAATTGGGATGTTAATATAGTTTTTATACTTTTCAAAAGCTGACTGACACTTGGTGGTCCAGTTCCAAATTTCTTTTTAACATATTCATTAAGTGGAGCGCGTAGCTCGTGCTTGTTCTTTTATAAATACTTGGTAATAGTTGGCAAGTTCAAGAAAACTTTGTTTCTCGTTGACATTTTTGCAGAAGGCATATTTTTGATAGCTTCTGCCCATCTTTGTCAATTTCATTCATATAAAAGTCACATTTTGATTCTTTTATCTTGATGGCGAAATGCTGAATTGTCTCAAAGACCTTGTGGATCTGTTTGCGATGTTCCTCAGTAAATTGCCGGCTATTACAATGTTATCTCGTTAGGTACACGCGAAATCAAGGCTGCCTAGCATGGTATCCATGAACTACTGGAATATTGCAGGTAAGAACTTGACCCCGAATGCCAATCTATCAAACGTGTGTAAACCCCTGTGCGCGTTGATACATAAAAGACTTGCGCACTGTTCAACAGGAATTTGAAAGTATGTATCGCTTAAATCCAATCTGGAGAATATTTCCTCGCCATTCAGTTTATTAAATACTTTCTCCGGTGTGGAGAGAAGGTAATGGTAAATCTTTTAGAGTCGCATTGAAGACCGTTCAGAAATCAGACGCGAATTTGGTTGGATGTTTTCTTAAATACAAGCGGAGGTAGCCCATGCACTAAAACTCATTTTGGACATTATACCGGCATTTACTCGTCGGTATAATTCTTCGTTTATTTTTCTACTGATGAAAATGGGATATTTCTTTTTCTTTTGAAAACGGGTTGAACGTTTTCTTTCAGCTCGAATCTGCCTTTTGTCTTAGTAGATTTTCCTAGCCCTTCCGAGAAAAGTTCGGGAATCTTTTCTTTTAATTCGTCTTTCAGGTCTTGGTCATCCGTTGCCATATTTTATCTTTTGGCAAAGATTTTTGATTGGTTGGACCCACAACTTAAACCGCTCATCAAATCAGTTCTAAATAAATTCTCAAAGTTTTATAGACCAAAGCTTTTAGTTTCTTTGTGATGCCATTTATTGTTACAGGTCCCGTTATCTCACCTTCAAATTTGATTTTGTCTCCTGTTACTGTTTTGTTTGCCTTTTTCATCGTTGTTTTTTTTTAATTCCCTTTCTGTGTGAAGATTATTAATTGAGAGATCCGAACCAGAATCTTTGCTGTTCTGTTTAGAATGTTGACTACAACGTATTTTCGTAAATTCTCATCTATGTTTTCATTTGATCAATTTGTCTGACTCTGTTACTCTTGTTCATTTTCATTCTACAGTCGTCCACGTTGTGGCCAATTTTGTCAAAATTATTACGTCTTGTTTTGATAGAAGCAGTCTGCCGCCCAATGTGGTTCACCACAACGCCCGCATGGACTTGTGGGGAAGTTTTGTTTCTGAAAGGATCGTCTAATTTTAGATTTTGAATGGGCATACTCTTTAATTTCTCTTCCTTTTCCAGGTGAGTAATTTATTAGTTTGTACTTAATTCTCTTAACATACGATATGCGTCATTCCTCGATGTTTTTTGGAATCGCTTTTAACACTGATTACTCTCTGGCAACCTTCAGTTAATTTTTGCAGAGGGAGACCTTGTTCGTTTTCTAGTTTTGATACATCTCTCCGTCCGTCTTATCTCTGAGATCTTTGCGGAGACTAAACCTTGGGCAAATATTAAACATTTGAAATCGTCAGCTGACAATTCTGCCAATCGAAAATCGTCACAGTGCTTATTTACAATGGAAGCAAATGTAAGATAAACCTCCTCATTCCATTTTGACAAGGTAAAACACTTCCATCTTTTGTGGAATAATGTTGTATTAGGGTTAAATAACTCAGACAAAAGTTTTTTGCTTCATCGAACCCGAATGTGCTTGTTTTCTTCGGAAGAATGTAATCGACGTACTTAATATGTTCCGCTGTTCCCATTTTTCTCAAAAGTAGGAGAGTATTTTTAGCGTTCGACTAATCCTCACAGTCTACCATAAAAAGTTCTT
Organism: Ascarosepion bandense; assembly: GCA_037127315.1. Taxonomy (NCBI): domain Eukaryota; kingdom Metazoa; phylum Mollusca; class Cephalopoda; order Sepiida; family Sepiidae; genus Ascarosepion; species Ascarosepion bandense. The sequence continues at coordinate 2,954,305 of JBBBDQ010001401.1, forward strand.
CATATCTTTTATAGAAAGTTTCAAATGTTTTATCTTCGTCAGGAACAAAATTGAATGTCTCTATAGAATTTCAAATTGTGTTGTGAGAGAATGCAGTGTTGTTTTCACTGAATTACTTTTTACTTAATGTTATTAGAAGTAATTCTTCTTGTTTTTTGGTATTCAAGGAAAATGTTGTTGTTCTCTCTGCTGTTGTTGGTGTTGTTCTTTTTGCTGTAAGAGCAATTTTTCTTCCAACATTTATCGCTGCTGTAGTATACGTTCCTCAGTCTTCTTTTAATGATCATGTTGTGTCTTCATCATCTGAACTATGATTGTTTTAGAGACCTCCATAATTTTTTCAAATACGTGATTTCAGAAAGAAAAAACGGAATTTAGACAATTGTTCTTCTTTAAGTGAGGGAAGAAAATGAAAAGTAATCCTTTCCTCACTGTTTTGCAACTCTGGCTGGTGATAACTTTTAAAAAAAATATTTTTTTCCAAAAGAGTCTGGGTACTTTTTTTTTAAGAAAGGAGAACATATTTGCATAAACAACCACGCTGCAAAACAGAAAATATATCTTTCTTTTTTTTATCCTGTGTGTTCGAGGGAAGCGAAGAACAAGGAAATGCTTTTGAATTTAGCAACGATGTGTAAGAAAATTATTTACTTACAGTTTTCACTAGTCCGTATTTTAGAGTTTGTGGTTTAAAAAATTGAGTTTTTATTTTTTCTATGCTTTTCCATTTTTTCTAATATATACGACGTCTATATGAGTGTCTTCTTTTCAAATTTACGTTGTCTGTTTTTCCGCCTGGTGTGTCATTTTTGAATTTTTTCTTTTGTTTTAGTACCAGATGTGTTATTAACGTAGAGCTGTTGTAGGTGAAATCATTTTTGTTGAATTTTTTAGGTAGATATTTCTATTTGTGATTCGAATATTCTTCATCGACAGTGTTATGCCGAAACCATTTTAGTGGAATTTTTTAGGTAGAGCTTTCTCTTTGTTGTTCTAATATTCTTTGTCGCCAGTGTTATGACGGGAGGGTCATAGAAAGAAAACACGGACTCGCATATAAGCTTGAAATGTATATTCTCAAAAAACGTAGTACAAAGGTAAACGTTGACTGCATTGTACTTTCTCACGCAGGCGTCTTGACTCACTAATTCTCTCATTCTGTGGCTACTACTCAGTGACCCCTGTCAGAGTTGGTAGCCATATTATTAAGGTGTGGACGAGTTCATTTGTAGGTAGGTCCCTACAATTTTTTAGTTTTTAATATTTTTACCTTCTTTGTGATGTGTATTTTCCGTCGTTTTACATGATCGAAATGAAAAGGTAGATTTTATTAGAGATATTAGCAGGATCTACCATGCGTATTAACTAAATATCATGTAGGAAAATGTGATAATGATACGTTTCAGCTCTATTTAGATTTTGATGAATTATGAATATTAAAGTTAAAGATTGAATAAGATCTTTTTGACTTCTACAGCTGAATAATACCTGTAGTAGTTTAATCTGTGTCATGAAATTATTTGATCATATAAACTTGAACAAAATACTGCAATATCATTAATAAAATGGATATATATCATCAACAAAAAACCTAAGAATGTTCAATTGAAAAGATTTGAAATTGACAAGACACAAACAGGTTTGGTATTTCAAATTTGCGCGTCATTCTTATCGACAACTCAGTAAGATGGGAAATCAATTTGCTCAGAACAAATATTGAAATAACAATAATGAGCATGCATATATGCCATTAGCTAAAGAACTCTGAGAATACAAATCAAAAGAATTGAAATTTAAAAGACTTTTAATTTCAGAGGAACAGTTTTAAATACATGAATTTTATATCTGCCTGTTTTCTATCGAAAACTAAACATCATCTTTGATTTACTTTCCTGTCTTTTCTTGCGACCAAAACATGATTAATTTAGATAACGTACGTGCTAAGGATTAAGTAACTAAGATACAAGCAGGATTATAATATGGTAATTTTAACTTATGCGTCATTCTAATCCACAAATTAATAATCTAGGTAATATACCGATTTGAAGAGGATAATTTGCAATAAGAAATGTTTTTAAGAACTTAGAAACATTCATTTTGATACAAGGAAACAAATACATGATAACTATTTAGCTAAATCTCTGATTATATAAGTTTATTCTTCTATCTCTCTCTCTCTCTCTCTCTCTCTCTATATATATATATATATATATATATATATATATATATATATATATATTACCGAGTTTCAACTAGGTTGTCTGTCTGTCTGGAATAAAAAAAGCAGATGGAAATTTGTTTTTTGAAATTTTAGAAATAAGTTTTACAATAATATTCCGTAACTAAACTTTATTTCAGAGAATATATTGAATAGCTTCATCAATTTAGCTGAACTTTTAATAAAATTATTAGTATTGTTTTAAATCTTTTTACAAGCAAGGCAGTGACATCAGTAAGAAAATCGTGTTATTAGGAGTGAAATAAAAAGAAAAGAATTTAGAAGACACAACAAACTCTGTTCTAAACAAGAAACAAGTGATATACTTTTCTTCGGTTCAATAAATAGGCGACGAATGTGACCCGGGCTATATGCAAATCTATCTATCTATCTATCTATCTATCTATCTATCTATCTATCTATCTATCTATCTATCTATCGTACGTACGTACGTACGTACGTAGAGCGTTATATAAGAGAAGAGTAAAAGTTTTATCAGGCCGATGAGAAACACGAAGCAGTTACAGGACGTATCGAAGATAAGGCAAGTGAAGGATAAAAATACCAGTGTGAATACAGTTGCGAGGGTAGATTGAGCAGTTTGCACATTAAAGATCGATTCTTTTGATTGGTTGTTGGATTTTAGGCGATATAAAATTTTTGAAATTATTTAATGTTGAAAATTGTTTCTTCTATTTATATTATACATGAGACATTTTGTAAATTTTTTCGGTTATATATTTATGTATATAGCAACAAATAGTCAGTTTCATACTGCAATCTTCATGTACTGTTTTTTTAATCGTGTCACCCCAAGCAAGACATTCCACTGGCACTATAGGGCAGGGGGTTACATAGAGGGATTGGGTATAGGAAATGTCAGAAGGAGGGTGATAGACGACTTAGGATGTACATATGGAGAGAGTGGGTGTGAATTAGTGTGTTACGAGGTGTCTATTTACTTTACATTTAAACTCCTGGAGGTTGTAGCTGTCGGGGAAGAAAGCATGCGGTAGGGAATTACACAGGCGGGAAGTGTAAGGAAAGAAGCTGTTGGAGTAGAAATTGCGGTTACATTTCATCAGTTTCACTGTAAAAGGGTGGGACCTAGTTGCCAATCTAGTATTTCGTGCAAATTCACACCTAGGGGGCACCAGTAATTTAAGTTCGTCAGAGCAGAAGCCATTAAAGTATTTATAGAAGAGGCACAGGGAAGACACGTCACGCCGGGGAGAGAGATACTGCAGGCGGTCAGCCAAGTCGGTATCAAACACATTACAGATACTTCGCCTGTATTTTGTCAAGAACCCCGAGGAAAATATAAGGGTTACCCGACCAGATGTGGCATCAGTACTCAATACACGGGCGGATGGTGAATTTATATAATTGCAGGATAGATTCAGGCGGAAAGAATTTCCGGGCCCTGCACAGAGAGCCGACTTTCATAGCTGCGGATTTAGCAATGGATTCGACGTAGTCATTCCACTTGAGGTCCGCTGAGAGTATCAGGCCAAGCAGGCGTAGTGATTTACTCTCTGGGAAGTCAGCCTGTTCCATGCTAATGGGAGGGAGGTGCGGTTGTCTGTGCTGGCAGCAGCTTCGTTTTGTAAGAATTGAATTTTACGAGCCATTTCTTACCCCAATCCACCACGGATTGGAGGTCCTTCTGAAGCTCGGCTGCGAGGTTCGCCTTGTCACCAACACCAGATTTTTGATCGAAGCGAGAGTAAACTATGGTATCATCAGCGTACATGCCTACTTGTGATCTTACATATCCAAAGTCTCGACGATCCAAAAACAGGTGGTGCCATTTTAGTGCGAAAGGCGTTATATTAAGCAGTCGTATTTTATGTCGCTCAAAAATTGCCGAGATCTCTGATCAATTTTTTCCTTACTAATTTCATAATGAGATCTGGTCGGTTATGGTAGTAGTAAAGTAATTTATGACAGTATTTCTGTGTATTGATATGCCGGACAAAGTTCAAGTGTTAGATATATTTTAAATGAATGGGAGTTTAGATGTCATAACTTACCCTATATTTGGGCACAGTTTACTACAGGTTTTTGTATGACAACCTACAAAGAGTAAAAACATTTTTGAATAAATCATTCTGTAACACACGCACATATATATATATATATATCCGAGTGAATATAGAACGAAGAAGAAATTCTTAGAACGTCTAAAACATTAATTTAAAACAGTGCTCGAAATATAATATATAGAGCTGTGAATATTACCTCAAATACAAACATTCTACTTTCCCCCCTACATTAAAGTTTACTTATTAAACTCTTATTACCTACGTTTATCTAGTACCTAAATAAACCTAACGTTAAATTTACCTCTTGCATTAAATTTTTCCACAAACGGTGATATGATTAAAATTTGAAATTTAATGAAAAAAATCGTTTCCCATACTGTGATCTAATTAAGATTTAAAAATTAATTGAAAAAATAGACTTCCGGAATCCAAAATTATGATTAAATATACAAATTTAGATTATTTACGAAAATCCTACTCATATGCAATAAGTTATTCTGTACTGAATACGCATCCCAACCCTAAACTCTTCAAATAATAAATCCTAAAAGATGTAGTCTAGTCACTAGAGATATATATATAAAAAAAATTAAACTCCCCACACCAAAATTCTAAAGGTCAGTCAGTAGTACTTGTTCACTTACCACTAAACCCCCACCACATACACAATTTAATAGATATAAGAATAGAAATTTCAAATTAAAATTTTAATAGAAAATCGGTTTCCAAACTATGATCTAATTAATATATAAAAATTAAAAATTTAATAAAAAAAATATATTCCCTAAATCCAAAGTTAAGATTAAATATATACAACTTTACATTAATTATAAAGACTCTGCTTAAATAAATATACTGTGCAACCACTACCGGCTTTTCTAAGAAATCCATAAGGATATAGTCTAGTCACTAGATAATAAAAAATTACAAATGTCTAGGAATCAAAGACTGTCATTAATCAACCACTTAAGAAACACCCTCTCCAAAACCTCTAACGGTCACAGACTTATTCCACTATCACTAATCTCCACCAACACATCTAACAAAACGAAATACATATAAGGAAAGAGGATTTCCATTACTTTACACACCGCCTGATGAGACCTTGAAGTTTCAATGTGGAAGCAAAAGTACCTTTGTAGCGGATATATATTGAATAATTATGTACATGTTCTAAAATATAATTTATAACATATATATATATATATATATATATATATATGGCAGAGACTGATAAATTGATAAACAAAATACAGTAGATATATTTATGAATGTATCAGTTTGCGTTTTCACACACCTATGAATATATGGGTGTGTGTGCTTTTGTGTGTGTTTGGTCATAGGGCCGGTTAAAGCCTCTCGTTGACCCCACCAAATCTATATTAGGATTACATCCTGCTGATCTTTGATATGGAAACCCCGCTCTAATATATATAAATGTATATTTTTCATAAGGTAGTATTCATTGAAAAAATAAGTAAAAATATTGTAAAATAATTATGCACCATGATGAGTTACATACAATGTAGGTGAAAATTTTAAAAAAAATATTGTATAAAATTACAAATTCGAGACATGACATGATAGGTTACACCAAATTAAACAAATCAACAATGTTTTGCGTCAGGTATAACTTGAGATATTTATCGTTCAGAAGTTTAACTTTTTAACAGATTCAACATTATGCATGAAAAATAGTGAATTATATCGTGTTTTTAAACTGATGATGAGTAAGACAGATTAACTGATCTAATCAAGAAAAGAAAGAACCCAGAATTACGTAAAAATCTGCGAATATTTTTCATTCTTAAGTAGTCAATTGTGCTTAGTAATGTTTGTGACGAATATACATGTAGGTAAAAAGTAAATACTGATAGAATAGCAAGGTTCATGTTCAGTTGAAATTCATCAAAATCAAGAAACTGATAAGACAAGGGTAAAGGATCAGTATCAAAATAAGTAAACACCGTATATTATTATTGTTTGAATGACGATATGTTGCCTAAACACACATACACACACACACACACACACACGTGCGCGCGCATAGATTTATATAGAGAGAAAATGAGCGAGATAGAGATTTAATGTCAATATGTACATAAATCTTGTGAGTGAGCAAATAATTGATCTGCTAGATTGATGATTGACTGTGATACAGCACGCCATTTGTATCGTTTTTTCTTTAAAATCATCTTTGCATTTATGCAATACGAAGCTATTAAGACAAATAAAACATGAATGTAAGTCAACGATTTTTACACAAGATCCTTATCATTATCTTTCGACTTACAGTTTTTTGAATTTGTTCTATTGGAATTGTATAGTTCTATATTTCTCTCTCTCTCTTTCTTTCTTTCTCTCTCTCTCTTTCTTTCTTTCTCTCTCTCTCTCTCTCTCTCTCTCTCTCTCTCGCTCTCTGGTATTATTTTATTCTTTATTCACTCCATTTCAGATACTTTCACTCTGTGTACATATTTCTCGCTTTAATATCTACTTTTTATTGTTCAGTGTGTATTTCTCTCTTTTTATTATTCTGAAATTCGTTTTTTTTTTAAATTTCAGTTTCTCTGTAATATTTTACTACTTTTTACTTTTTTGAAATTTTCTCACATTATTATTTTTCTACTTATGTTACTTTGAAAATAATTTACGCGATTTTACATTTTTATTGATCTTCTGATTAAATATTTATTTATTTATCTGGTTTTATTTTATTTTGGATTCTCACTTTTCTGTTGCTTTCTCTAAGTTGCACCAAACTGTCTGTTTAATATCTTCATTTTATTCTTGTTACGTTTTCATTTTTCATTTTCATTATAATCAGATCTTCATATTTTTCTCTTTTGTTACATTTGTCTAACTCCACATTTTTCTTTTATTATTCTCTTCCGAATACCAATTTTGTTCATCCATTTAATTTTTTAATGTAATTTAGCTTTGTCGTATATTACTTTTATTTCTGTATTTTCCGATTTTCATTCTGCTTTCGTCACACAATTTTCTGTCTATTTCGCTCTGTTTCTTTATTTTTTGTTTGTTTTTTTTATTCTTTTTTTCACATCTGTAATGCATTATTCTCATTCGTTGTCGATTCTTCGAATTTTGTTTTCGTTGTTATATGTGGTTTTCATATTTAATTTATTTATCTACCCAAATATTTTCATTGACTTTTTAATTTCAGTTATGATTTTTGTTCATTTTTGTTTTCTTCCCTAAATATATACCTTTCAATTTTGTTTTTAAACAGTGAGCCCGTCCAGAAAAAATGCAGGATATTCCTAAGTCGTCTAGCGGTTGTGCTTTAAGCCAATGACATATTTATTAAATGATAAGTAGTTAATATTTATTGAATAAAATTACATCTATAGTTTCTCAATATATTTTTGTGAAATGTTGGTATATGCATTGATTATAATGAGATGTCAGATTTAATTATATTTTACATAATTTTGACGACAATTCATACATTCCACTATGTGTGTGAGTATATATATATATATATATATATATATATATAAACTTTCGCCGATAGCACGACTGAGATTTTTAAGAAGAAAGCAATCGTCACCACTTTAAGGCTTTGAATTTTGCGTTGTGTATGAGACTCAGATTAGTGCTATCTGTGGGAGATTATATATATATATATATATATATATATAGATAGATAGATAGATAGATAGATAGATATATTATAATTTATGCTTTGGTGCTTAATTGTATTACATTTTCCACCGTTTTAATAAAAACTGCACGATATATATATATATATATATATATATATATATATATGTGCGTGAGTGCGTGTGTGTGTGTGAGAGAGAGAGAGAGAGAGAGAGAGAGTAAAAATTTTGGTGGAAAATAAATTTCTAAGTTTTGAGTCAAGTGAGTGTAAATTACAGAGTAATTCAATTCTGAAAACTGATTTCACATCCTCTTGAAGAGTAAGCAGCTTGATTGATTTATTAAATTTTTACGTATTTTAATCCTGTGTGGGTTATTTAATATTGTAATGTTTTTTTAATGCTTGTGACAATAATTTTTCATTTTTGCTAGTAAATATCGCATTAAAATATTTTGTGAAGAACAAAGATCTTTCAAGTGTAGAGAAACAAACTCATTCGTATTCTGTTGGGTTTTATGTTCCACGAGTGCCTTAACACGACACGGTTATCTGTGGAACCAACTGTCAATATTTTGCTTCCCAGAGCACTAAAATCTTAACCTGATCAAGTACACGGTTATCTATTATCTTCCGCATATAACCCCATGAACTCTACCTCTTAATCTGTAAACATCAAACTCAAATGGCTCTTGGGTTTTGTAAAATGTTAACACAGTTTTAAAAAGACAAAAGGAATAACAACCTATTATTTAACAGATAGCTGTGGATGGAAAATTGATGCATAATATTCAGTAGTGTATTTGCACATCATTGAGTGTATCAAAAACGAAAGAATTCGAAACAACATCAGATTTCTCTTTTTCCGTCGTCATCCATTGCACCACCGACACAACAGCAGTTATATATTCATTCTCTTATTAGAAAAAGAAAATTAATATCTTCAGAATTCTAAAAAGGAATGTTTTTTAAACGTATAATTACCCAATAAAGATTTATCCTAATACAAATTTGTACAAACTGATACGAAGTAGACACGATGATTTAGCAGTTGTTTCACATTTTAAAAAAACCTCTGCCCGATATGTTTAATGGCTTATCTGTACGCGTGGAAGAAGATCGCAGAACTTAGCAGTTTCCTCTTCTTTAGTAAACACACACACACATACACAGATATATATATATATATATATATATATATATATATATATATATATTTTAAAAATCCATCACAAAATACATGAACAGTGACATACTTTTAATAGATTTGTTTAAATTTATATTGATTTGTTTAAAAAAATAATTGAGCAAATGAAATAATAATGTGTCGGATTTAATCAATTTCGTAAAGTATTTCGTAATATTTCTTAAATAAATAGACATTGTTGACATTTGTTTACACCAGGTTACTAAAACAGATCATATATGAATTAATCGAAAGATTAGCAAAATATGTGTGTCAATGTATTAATTCGAAATTTGTCTTACTGCAAATACTTTTTGATAGAACAGTCTATAAAATGTAAGATCTTTCGGCGGTTCTCATCCTGTAGATATAAATAAAACATACTGCTATATATATATATATATATATATATATATATATATGTATATATATATATATATATATATATATATATATATATATATATATGTAAAAAACTTATTTATGAATGTAACTTGGTTTGTGTGTGTGTCGGTCCGTTACCTATAGACTCCGAAACGGCTGAACCGATTTTCTTGAAAATTTGCACAATTGTTCTATAACCAATTGCGAGTGTTCTCAGCTAGGTTTTGTGTCGAGGTACTCTTGATAAATATCGAAAATCGATAATGAAAAACATCGGTTATAGAAGGAGTTGTCGGATTTTAATGAAAGTTGATACACAGATAGACAAAGACATAAGAAACGGTATTCAGAAGTTTCAAGGTTGAAGTTCTTACAATAGTGCAGAGAATTTGATATCGATTAGGAAATCAAAATTTGACTTACAACTATTCATTTTTATTTCAGTTTCTTGTTTCACTTTAAATGGAAACCACTTTTGCATTTTAGTCTTTCGAGCCAACGTTCAAAGAGTCTGAGCTCCAGGACCATAGATTTGTTTCAAAGCTTTCATTATATCCAAGCAACGCTCGGCTGTACGGATAGTACATGTATATATATATATATATATATATATATATATATATATGTATTTTTGTGGATTCTTGTTAGAAACCACACGATATATTAATAACACAAAAAATATAAGAGGAAATATGTAAGTATATTGGAAAAGATATATACAACCTGTACACGGTTAGTAGGGTTCAAGAATACTAAGAATACTTGTTAGTAGGAGTCATATATCTACAATCTTCTAGATAAGTAAATCCGAGTAACAAGTCTAAATTTTTGCTAACTAACTAGCGGCAGTTCACTGCAGTGATAAACACTGCGTTACACTGGATCATATGTACACCTTAGATGAGTCTATTTATATATGTAAAAAAAAGGGATGACTCCTCAACACCGCCTCCTTCGCTTTTTTTTTGGGGGGGGGAGGGGGAAGAGCTAGCATTTTATTCGGTTTCGGACATATTTCTTTTTTGCATTGTGCCAATCTTTTTTGAAAATGACGAGCTTGACTCTTCATTCTTTTGGTTTATGTGTGTCAGTTGTTAGACTGGTTTGCAAGTTTTTCCCGTATCTATTGATGTAAGAAATGCAGGTTTTTTTTGCACGATTTCTGTTGTGTCTTTTTTATTACTTAAAAATACATATTTTATTACTCTTTTTTATTTTTTACAACAAGCATTAATGGGTAAATCTCATGTATTAAACTTCTGCATCCAGTCTTTTCCTACCAGGTTGTGTGCGCATTTCTTCACGAAGATTTTAAGTTTTTTGTTTTTTTCTTTTAAATTTTACATTTACAATAATTTCGCCTTCGAAATTTATCCCTTTTCCTATTACTGATTTTGTATTTTTTTGAGTAACACAGTCGGCTTGCTTAAATTTCGCCATGTTTTAAAATTTATTATTGCAATGTTTGACGCCGAATCCAGTTGCAATTTGAATTTCTTGTTTAAAACTTCCACTTAAACGTATTTTCTGGTCTTTTCATTACTATTTTCCACTCTAGCAGAACATACTCTACTAGGTTTGTTTTTGTTTCTACATACCGATGTTTTGTGGCACACACTCGGCAATATTCATACTTGAAAAAACAATCCTTACGCTAATGCCATCCACCACATCTGTAACATGCAGAAGGGGGAGGCTTGATTTTATTGGATTCTTGTCAACCATTGTTCTGTATTTCATTTTTTGGCATAATTTTGTTTTGCTTGTGGGGAGGGTACAGAACGTAAATTTATTTTTACCTTTCGAATGTCCGCGACTCCTGAAAGTCGGTTGTATAGACTCCAGACGAATTCAGACAGGAGTTGGTCGAGAATCTACGGGCAAAGTATTCAGCCTTGTCCGCTGAGGAGATGAGGACCTCAAACTCGTTGATTAGGGGTGTATTGACGACTTACTCATGTTAAGCACGCTTTTACAGAGGCGCCAGTAGTCTTTGGCGCCGAACTTAGAGGATGCTATGCGTTGCTTCATTCTGGCAGCAAACAGCATCATAGCTTCGCTAAGTACCTCTTTACACTTATTACGAGCTGAGGCGAAAAGGCGCCTGTTTTGGTCCGACGCATGGCTACGATAAAGCCGGAAGAAGAGATTCCGGTGGGTAATGGCGGCCGAGCAAGCAGGCGAGAACCAGAGAGATGAATGAGATTTAAGCTGAAATTTCCTGGAAGGCATGAAAGCATCGATGACAGCCTTAACCCAGGAGGAAACCTCTGATGCACTGTCTTTGACGGGAAGACTAAAAACATTGTTCCAAGAGACGTCGCAGTGGAAGTCACGGAACGAATCCCAGTCTGCTCTTTGATAGCGGTAGGATATTCTGCTGGTCTGGGTTTGGGTTTCTTGCGTAGGGGTGGAGTGGAACGAGATGTTGACAGAAACTACGGCGTAGTCAGAATTTCCGAGAGGGCAGATCTGTCTGCTGGTGCAATAATTTGGGATGGAAGTGAAGCAGAGGTCTAGTAGCGAGTCCCTTCCGTTAGGGCTATTGGAGAAATATGTGGGGAAGTCCACCACTTGTGTAAGGGATTGGGAGATTGAAAAATTTATGCTGTGGACACCAGCAGGGTCGGTGGCAGAGTTTTCCAGCCACTTAGTGTGGTGGGCGTTAAAGTCACCAAACACGAAGATATGGGCAGATGGGTGAGAAGAAATGGCCTTATCGATATTGTCAGAGATGCTGTCAAGTACTGAACAGTCAGAGGAGGAGAGGAAGCGGTAGAGGAAGCAGAGATAGCTCACTGAGCTTAGAAGTGAGAGACGGAAACACATGAAAGACTGGTCCAGGGATTCAAGAGATGTCACTCTAGCTAGGGGGAGGTGTTCGCTGACATATACACCAAGCCCATGCATATGGAGATTGGAGTCCTTCCTGAAGAGGGGAAGGTTGCCAGGAACATAAAACTCAGAGGAGGGGATAGAAGGGGCAAGGTTAGTTTCACATAGGACTAAGATATCAATCGGATTTAGCCCAATAAATATAGTAAATCCGCTATGGCAGAAGAAATTACTTGGTATAAAAAAATGAAAAAAAACATTAAGAATTAGAAGTGTTCACAGAAAGAACATAGTTAATGATTGATACTGCATTACAATTTTTGAAAATTAAATTGGGTTGTAAAACATGGAGCATGATGACATCTCTATAGGCAAGAAGTGCAAATATAAGCTGTTACCATAGAAATTACGTTTGCATCAAAGACAATTAATCAGTAAATTAAAGAGTCTTAATTGCTAATCTTTTGCTGCTCTTCCAATTCGTTAAATCTAACTACTACACAAAATAGCTAGTTCAAATAATACCATTTAATGATTTATAGAAAATTAATTGCGCTGAAAAAACTTCTGAAGCAACGACGTCAATTTAGGACGAATTATATTCCTGGTTCATCTTGTCACTCATCTCTAAATATATAAGAAGAACACCAAACCACATGTGGTACAAATATGTTATGTATGAACAAATGGTAAACATGTAGCTATGTAAGATATATTCTGGAGAGAATTTTTTTTTAACACGACACATTGAAAAATCATTCTTATCCACTACAGAAAAATATATTTAATCTGGCCATTCTGCTTCATGACAGCAGAGAATTTTAACAATAAATACCAAAGCGATTAATTCTCATGGAAGTTAGTATTATCAGTGTTGATGGAGGTCAGAAAGTGTTTCTCTGAGTCAGAAATATTGATTAAAATTAACCTCAGTAAACAAGAGACTGATTGTCTTTTATGACTTGACCCGTCAGTTTGACATTATCGACTTGATCAAACTTATATCTGAGACAAACCAAATTGTTGTGTCAGTAGCACAGATATCAAGTTGAGAGCTGATCAAGAAGGTCGGTGAAAAAATTCAAATATTAAGTATGACCAATTATATACCTAGCAAGACCTGCATAAATACAAACTATCTTGAATTATAGCTGTTTAGTATAACAATCATTTTCCGGTATGATAAGAACGACTGAATCAAATTAAAATTCCCCCAGTAACACCATATCTTTTAAACCTTTGAAAAAAATGTTTTTATGCCAAAACCTACCGAACGCTTTGGAGATGTCCAAAGAAAATTCCAAACGTCAGAATTCTTATCTAAAGGTTGATCGACTCTTTCCTAAATAATCGTAAATACATTGGAAGTTAACCCAGATAAACCGAATGTGTATTTTTTGATTTTAAGGAAAACCGTTGTATGTTAGATATTTAACCATTTCAGAATTGATTATAGCTTTTATTTTTAGCAAAAATGTGGTAGATGGCTCAGAGTCTGAGTGTTTAAAAAATCGAATTGTTTACCTGAATTCTTAAAGACTGACAAAAACAGATGAGGATTTCCGACAAGCCTAGAAAATTATGCAGCTCATATGTAGGAGAAGCCAGTTCAAGAACACACTACTTACAGACGATTACAGAAACACAACAAGTCTTACATGTTTTAAGGAGATCGAAATAAGAAAAGATAGTAGAAACTACAGACTGTATTATATTCATATCACTTAACAGAATCTTAATATTTAGTGGAAAGTTATACAATAATTCTCTAGATGAGTCAAGAGTATAGTTTAAAGAGAAATATCGAGCAAAACATTCTGTTTTATCAACAGATTTTAACACCTCAACTTGATTGAAGTGAGGAAGAATCAAAAACTTACTCGTATTTAATGCACTATTACATAACCACCAGTAATCACGAGAGTCACAGTTGTGGAATTCAATTCGATGCGCCATTTTATAAAAAATAACTTAGCTGTTTCAAACAAACATTTACACATATTACGTACAGCATTGAATTGACAGCAGTTGTGACCGGAAATGTCACGCTGGTATAGCAGGAAATAAGGATTCATTTGGACAATATCAGCAGAATAAGCTGATGTGAACTATGGATAATATAGAGATTTCACCTGGTATTTCCTAAAAGGAATAAAAGCATCCATGCGGACGTAGACACAAGAAGAATCTTCGGTAGCCTGATTCTCAATAAGAAGATTAAAGATATAAATGCAAATGTCGTCTCAAAGGAAGTCAGGAATCGGCATGTTAGTAACAGAAACAGGACTTGTAAATATAATGTTCCTAACAGATGAATAAAAGAAAATATCAACGAATATTACAGAGTGATCCGAGATGAAAAGAGAACGGTGTTATAAAGCACAGCAAGAAGTAGGAGTCGACGTAAGGAAAAATCAAGAAATATATGCTCAGACATATCAGTACAGTAACTAAAATTCAGGCAGTGTTTTCCAATTGAATATTCATTCATGTAGATATTTTATACACACAATGAATAAGTTGCGAAATCTTTGCGAAAAAGTTACTAAATAACTATACTTACGTGATATAGAAACTCTAATTTTTGTAACACGAAACATACCTAGAAAAATAACTTAGTCAATGTTGTATTTTCCATTTAATTCAAACTCAAAAACCACCTGTGGTAGAGAATTAATTAATGAGTCCGTGCTAAAGACATAAAAGTATAAAGTAACTAATAATTTAGGAAATATGTAGCATTGGATCGTACATTTGAATTTGTTAAATGAGTAGGGTTCAAAGAAGCAGGCTCTCTTGTGAAGCGTATTTCCAAATGAACAATATTTCAAGTAATATAGAAATCATTTGTTTAAATTAGTCTCCTCCTTAAACCTTAAGATTGTTTCGTGCAAGACTTCATCATAAGATACCGTTAGATGAGCTTATTGTCAAGGAACGGCGAGGCTAATTGGCCGGCACTTGATGAACAGTCCATTGACTGTAACATGTTATCCAAACTGAGTCTTTGCAAAAATGCAAAAATGCGTTTTTTTTTTATTGTATAGGTAGTTTTGTTTAAATTTCTTCCTATTTTAAACTCTGAACTTTTTTCTTTTTATTCATAAATTCAGTTCCAAATAAATATTTTAATCGTGTTTCTATCCATGTCACAACTCTTCCAGTTTGATTCTATAGTTAATTACTGCTGAGTAGAACGAAGTGTGAGGAAAACATATTTTTTTTCGTTCGGTTTCCTTTTCAGGATCTCCAAATACTGTTGAATAGAGCAAAGTGTGAAGAAAAGTAGAAACCCGCGCGTCGAATGTTGAACCAATATTGACAATTCCCATGCAGTATTTTTAAATTTCTTAACGGTCCTTAAGAGTTTTCGTCGCCTAGTTGTTGCGTCCTTGTAGAGGATCAGAACTAAAGACATAGATAAGAAATAGAGTTAAAGATTATATTATCAAAGAAGAGTAGCACAAAATATGTACTAAATGAAAAGGTCATCACTGGAACTCTTTAGTGCGGCTCTCGGTGTTATCTCCTTGAACATACATCAGTATTTACTATTGAACCCGCTATGCAAATGATGCGACACAAGGTCAATTGTTTTTAGGTGGGTGTATCGACAGTACATTACAAGAATTCTCAGGCCTATTTGCACTTTCCTGTTTGGAGAAGTCTTAGGCGCCATGTAATAAACTCAACCTCCTCCCGGTGGAAATGTGAGGACCATAGCAACAACACTAACCAACAAGACAATACGAACATATATAACAGCTGAAAGAAAGACAAGTGTCCACTGATAATAAAATATCTAGCCAACAATATAATATGTAAAGATAACGTCGCAAATAACACACACGACAGGATTTACATAGGGGCAACAGAAACAACATTTCAGGAAAGATTAAATATTAAATTCATTATGCAACAAAATAAAATACAAAAAACAACACAAAGCTATCTAATTATATATGGAAGCAGAAAAGAATCAACATTAATGAGATGATACAGCAATATCATGCCATTATATTAGACACACACACACACACATATATATATATATATATATATATATTCATGCAGATTCATGCCGTCTTCGAAGTTTAGGAAGAAAACCTTTGCGAAGTTCTGAGTTGGGCATTGGTGTAACTTATTTTGTTTGCTTGTGATTGGTTGATTATTTTCTCTTTGATTTTCCTTGTTATTTTTCTTTTATTTTCTTTGATTATTTAATTATTATATGTTTGCTTTTATGTGTACGCGTTAATTGACGTTTGTTTAATTTTAACAATCTAGAAAATGAAACTGAATGAGAAAAATATAAGTAACTCATATTAAACTAAAACGCGAGCTGCTAAATTACGAGATTTTGTGATTTTTCGAGAGAGAGAAAAAAGGACTCCTTATTCACTGAGTGAGCAAGTAATTAAAATTATTTTTATTCACATCAATTCATTTTTATTTCGATTTATTAAGTTTCTTATTTAATTTAAGATGAAAGAACATTTTTCACTTTAATTTATTTGAATTTCCTTTTAATTTATAAAAAAGACACAGACAAGCACGGACAAATTTAAATCAGCCATGTGCAATTTTTTAACATTTTTTAACTTGAACAGCCAAACCAACGAGAACTTAAATGGAAAGAAAATCAAGTTAAAAAGAAAATTGGACTTCCAGCTGGACATCCAAAAAGAACGATTTCTAACAAGGCGAAAAAGAACGGTTTGAATTTAATAAACAAACAGAAATCATTAATCAAAACTCGAAGAAATTTTACTTCAAACTCAAAAACAGCAACTAAGTTTTTTGAACAGGCAAACATTAAAACACACATGTTTTCTTAAAAATACAATCTAGGGGGTAACATATATTTTTACATATTCTCCGGACTAGGATATAACTTTGCTTCCTATTTTAAAAGATTCGAGGATTTATATGCCAGAGAGTGTATAAGATGGTCGGGTTTTAAGAAAGTTTGCCTTCTTCTTCGAAAATTGTGCACCACAGAATACACCATTATTGTGAACTATATTTTTCTACGAGAAAAAAGCAAATTGATATTTACTGAAGAGGTTGAAATTCTTAAGGAACATATAGTCCTAAATACTCAATCTTTCATAAGAGATAGAAGAGTATGAATTTAACCAGAAATGATAATGAAAATTACATTACATTGGCGTCGGTCGTGAACAATCGTTGTGATGATTTCAAACTGTCATAATTGAATAATTTCAAGAGTCTAATATTTATTTAGGTAGACGTTTCAGCTAAAAACGCTGAATTTAGACTTAGTATTCTGAATAAATTAGAAAATGAGCCAAAACTTACTATCCAAAAATAGCGTAAGACTGTAAGAGATTTGTATGCTTTCACCAAGATACGAAATATATCGACGAATCTGGCATATAAGAAAAGTACTAAAAAAACATTATAAATATTCCTTTAAATAAAACCAATAAAAAGAAACACAAAACTTGCCTCTAAGCCGGGTTCCGGTTGTGGGTCAAAATATTGGCATAAAGACTCACCTTACTGGAATAAAAAAGCTAAATTGTAGCCATGTCGGACAAAAATTAATAGTTTAGCAGTAATCTAACTTTTCAAGGAAGGAGGTTAAAACTAAAATCTTTCGTATTAAAGAACAGAGAGAATTTATTCGGCACTGACTCGATGAAAAATTTAAGTTTTGGTACATGGCAATTAATTCATTTTGCCAAAACCTCGGAAATCTGACCACCAAAAAAAATAATCTAATAAAATATTTAAATTAATCTTTTCCGGAATATAAAACCGGGAGCCTTGGTCAGTGTAATAAGTTGACAGCAAGATTTGAGTTAAAAGAGGGCATCCAGCCAGTGTCTAAAAAAAAAACGGAATGATTTTTTCGGTTCTTTCCCAAAACAAAAATGAAGAATTCGACAGACTAGAAGTACCGGTGACTTATCGAAAATTGCTTACTCTCAGTGGTCTTCATCACCGTCCATCTGAAGCAAAATTCAAACGAGATCCAGGTCTGTGCTGAGTTCTCGACGGGATTTAATTCTGCACTTAAATACTATTATTATTCTTTAACTAAACCGGACAAAATTTTAACTGTCTCAGTGATGTGTATCTACAAATACCGGTGGAGGAATAATGTTCTAATTTGCTCTGTATTAACACCCATCGAGGGTTGTACAAGTTCGAAAGTATACCATTCGTGGTAAAGATTGCGCCGGTAATTTTCCAAAAATTAATGAGCACTATGCTTAATAACCTTGACTTCGTGGTTGCATATTTGAATAACATGTAAATGATCAGTAAAAATGTGGAAGAGCTTAAGGATCATGCTCATTAAGTCTTCTGAAGAATTCAGGAATACGGGTGTAAATTGAAATGCGACTATCTTTTGGAGAGTATTAAATACTTGGGATTCATTATCGATAAAGATTGCATGAGACCAGATTCAGAATGGGCTAGAGCAATCAAGGACATGAGAGCTTTCGAAAACATCTCTACATAACAAGCTTTCTTAAGATTGGTAAACTACAACCAGGTTTTTTTTACCGAATATGAACAATTTACGGGCTCCTTTGTACAAACTGTTTAGATAAGACAATGATTTTGAGTGGACAGCTGAATGCTAAGTAACATTCGTCACTATACAAGAAGTCGAGATGTCGGACTTGTTTCTCACCCACTATAACCCAGAACTGGATATTAGAGTTGCTAGCACTTTCAGTTCGTATGCATAAGAACATATATTATGTAAAAGAAGCCAGATGGATCTCACAAACCAATAGTTCATACGTAAATTACAATTTACCTGCAGAAAAAAAGTTTCACTGGTATATTCAAGGTGGACACTTCACGTTTCATACCTATCATAATACGTTACTGAACAACGTCTGTTCTAAAAAAGTTTGCCTGTAAATACGCAAATAGACAACGGATATGACGAACAATTATAACTTCAAAAATAGAGTTCCTACAGTCTAAAATCTTTGTCATGACGATGGACTGTCCAGATCAATCCCGAAACACAGAAAAAATCTGACTGCTTGTTTTCGAACAGAAGGAGAATTTAAAGCCTCATTATACAACACAGGAAACTCCCTGTAATATTTGACCAAATGAAACGAGAAGTTCTAAACAACGATTTTATCAGGCAAAACAAAACCAAAATATGCGAAAAAACAGACTTAATATATTTTATCTTTATGTTAAAAATTACTGCTATATAGAGGGCTGGTCGTCATTTCCATCACACTACAATGAACAATTCTGAAAGATTTACATTGTAGCCACCCAGTGATTACAAGGATGAAAAGTCTTGTGTGAAGATATAAATATTGACCGCACATGGATAAGGATATATAAAACAACGTAAAATACTCTAATGCCTTCTGCTTTGTCAGCTGAAACCTCTGCAATATAATATAGTCCATGTCACAAAACTATGATCTAAAAGTCATATAGATTCTGCAGGCCAGTTAGACGGATTCTGATAAGTTATAGTAGTAGAAAGTTTTTCTAAATGTCTGGTAGGTTTTAGATGTAGCAACACCACTACAAAAGTGAAAATCAAATTTCTATACGAACTGTTTGCCAGATTTAACTTAATCGAACGTTTAGTGTCATACAATGCGTCAAACTTTATGAGCGGCGATTTTAAGGATGTTTGTGTGACCTTCCATTATATCAAGGTCGCTCCATATCCTCCAATGTCAAACGGATAGGCTTAGCGTTTCGCTGACACACCGTAAAGAGCCCTGAATAAAGCTAGAGGCATACCCACAGAAAATATACCCGGTCAGATATTGCAACTGCATTCAATTCGCAGGGCAATTGTAGATTCAAATATGTGCAAGATGTATTCTGACGAGAGAAAGTGACAGAGTTACCCAAAATTCTTAGCAGTAGATGCAACTATGCATTCGATATATTCGATCAATACAGGTTTACTGAAAAGATGAGAACAATAAGAAGGGTTTTACTTCCAAATACGTATATATATATATATATATATATATATATATATATATATAAACTTCTGTGTGAGCATGTGCAAGTGTGTATGAATTATGTATGTATGTATGTATGTATGTATATATGCGTATGTTCCAGTGCATTAGAATAAAGTAGAAGGCATACACGGTTTTACGAACATGGCTCTACAGATTTCTAAAAATTTTCTAAATCTTAGAATTAAATACTTTTTCATAAATACACCTGTGTTATAAATTTGGCAGCTCGGATAAAGTCACATTCTCACCGACGCAATGTGATTTCCCTGTGATTCTTCTACAAATACTTTCACGGCTTCTGCTACGATGAGTTTAGCTTACTGGTACCCGCTATATATGAATTTTATCGAGCAACAAGTTCAGCAAATAGGTCCCACCATTTTACTGTGAAACCAATAAATTGTAAACGCAAATTCTACTCCACCATATTCTTTTCTCGCACTTCCCGCCTGTGGAATTTCTTTCCGTTCACTTGCTTTCCCGACAGGTACAATATTTAAGAATTCATATGTAAAGTCAATAATGATCTCCTATCCACTAAATTGCATCTTATTTCTCATGCCTTTTCTTCCGTCCACTCCACTCTCAACAGTATTCTCATCCTTCTTTTACCCACTTCCTGACACCCCCTGTAACTTGTCACTCTTTCACATACCTTTCCACGTATGCAAACACCTGCACAACAGTGGCGGTAAATGCTTTGCTTAGGGCGACACGATTATATATATATATATATATATATATATATATATATATATATATATATATATATATATATAATACAGACTTCTTTCATTTATATTCATTTTTGTCAATGATTATTCTTTTAAAAAGGGACTAATTTAATTTCATTACAACCTAATCACATTCTTTGTTCCTGAGATTTGCTCACAAAAATAATAGAAAATATAATTTTACACTATTTGCTATATTTTTATTGTATTTGTTGTTAAAGCATCGGATAATTTTTTACAAAAAATATATATGATAATAATATACATAGTTAGTTCAGAGATTGTAAGAAATAAATAATGGTTTGATCTTTTTCGAATTAAAATTTTTTCATGTGTGTATTTATAAATTATTAGAATATATATATATATTGAATTACATTATTATTAATAAAATTATATTAGTTTTGCAAATACAGAATTGTGTAAATAAAGTGTTTGATAATTTTATTGTAAATTGTCAAGAAAAATAGTGTATAAAATCAATTTCATCATCTATTAAAGTTTTATTGCAATTCTAGTCACCACTTTTCAAATCAATAAATATTGCAGGAAAATGTAGCGAGGTAGATTAATAACGGTGTCAAGGGGAAAGCCGCCCTTTTGAAACTCCTTGCAAGTGCGAATGTTCATGTTTGTCAGATTCTTTTTCATTTTTATTTTCTTTATTTAGGATCATATATCTGCACCACTCGCGTTTTTTAAGAAATATTTTGATGAGTTTCGATATGTAGTTCATTACGCTAATTGTACCATGAAGCTTGAATTCATTTGGACTCTGATGTTTAGATAGCACGGTGTAAATCAATTATGTGATTTGATTCGATTTTGTATAAATAAAATATTTCTCACGGGACGTAATTTTCTTTTGTATATAAGTTTTCAATTTAACAAAATTCAAAACACTTAGGCGTGTAAAAGTGATTGCAAATAACTTTTCTGACAATTTCTACTTGACAAACATCAAGTAGAGGTTTATATGTTGTGTCTTATTACTCTTTATCACTTCAGGTTACTAGTCATATTTTCAGGTTACTGTTAAAAAGTTATCTGATATGACAGTAAATTCTGGGAAAGCGATAGGTTCCTTCAAAAAGTTAAAGCAAGCATTAAGAAACATGACATCTCTTTATAAACAAAGAAAAAGCACAGATGTGTCTTCTTCTCTACCAACAAATTCTGGACGAGAAGAAACCCGAAGCAATAAAAATATAGTTCTACTGAAGGTTGCTGAGAATTTCATGCAGTGAACATATAAGTAAGAAGAAATATTTAAGAAAATATAAGCAAAATGTACACTTATATTTAATAGATAGTTGATATTTCCAAGCAGGTTAATGAGAAATAGGCTTAGAAATGTGAGAGTCAGAGGACATATTTAAGAAAAGTGATGAGAGAAAATCTGAGCATAAGCTACCTGAACAATATAAGTTAAAAATTGACAGAAGAGGGATTTGGAGCGAAAGCAATTCATTCGGATTGACGAAGTACTAGAAGCTGATCGTCAATCTCGTGAAGGGAGATAGCACATAGAAGAAAGAGAATATCACTTCTTGGGAGATAATTACGGTTAATTAGTTATTTAAGGAATGTTATTTTAAGGCTATATTCCATTGATTTATTTCAGTAACCTGAATAGTGTAATTTACTTATTGATGCAACTTACTTTTATATTTAGCAAAATCCCGAAAATTCAATAATCTAATTGGAGCAACATTACAGCCGTTCATTACTCAAATGTTCTTACTGAATATTGTAGATTGTGGGTTTCCTGGCATTACTGGGATGGGATATCACGAGTGACTCGATTTCCTCATTTATTCCAATACTTTTAGATTAGATGATAAGATGAATAGAAACAAATACATATATCAAAACGAAACAACTGTCAGTAGTAATACGAATAGGTTTATATCTTAATCATAGCAAAATAAGATTCATATTGGCATATTATTTCATTAGGGTGTACCGGTAGAGACAGTGATCTGCAAGTCGCATCTGAATTAGTGAAAGATAAGCTAAATGGAAACAGTTCTCTTGTGATAAGTATAATCACAAAAAAATTCAGCGAAAATAATCTATCTATCTATCTATCTATCTATCTATCTATCTATCTATCTTGATAGACATCTCTTTCTCTGAAGCTTATCGGCCGATCTCTCACTCATTCTATCTATCTATCTATCTATCTATCTATATATATATATATATATATATATATATATATAAGCTCAGGGACGGATTATTCTGACCTATATGGAAACATTGCTCTATGCTAAATATAACGTACATCCGCAGAAAATAATCTATCTAACTATACCCCTCTCTCTTTCTCTCTCTCTCTCTCTCTATATATATATATAGAAAGAAAGAGAGAGAGAGAGAAAGAGAGAAACATAGACAGAAATGTATATATATATATCTTCCTGGCTGATTCTCCTGACCTATTTCCCAGTGTCTGTCAAAATGATTAATTATCAGAGTTATTTTGGAATGATTTGATGTTGCCAATAAATATAAAAAATGTCACGTACAGATGCAGATATATGTAGATGCACAAAAATTAAACTGACAGACACACAAATATAGATTGAATATATGATATACACACCTGCCTGTACACACACACACACACACGCTCAAACGTATATATGTATAAAATAAATAAAATATTTTTTTATGTTTTCATGTTACAATATCTATTTCATGAAAATATATATAAAAGCACATAGAAATACACGTATACTCATATACATCTACATTTCCACGTCTATACGCATATACATATAAAAAAAAATAAACGCCTATTTATATACATGTATGCAAGTATAAAAACGTAAATACATAATATACACACACCATATAATTATATATATATATATATATATATATGTGTGTGTGTGTGTGTGTGTGTGTGTGTGTGTGTGTGTGAGCGTGTTTATTTATTTTGTTTTTTCTCTTTCTTTTTTTTAGTTTCAAACAAGTAATCTACTTTTTCTTCTTTCAAAAATGTATGCTAATCATCTGTAATGAATGTTTACCTATGAGAGAATTTAAATATTACTTAATTTACTTGTTCTTTTTATCTTTTTATATACTACTTTTGACTTGGCTCACTATCTTTGCCATTTTCTTTCCCACCTCGTGTCTTGAATTGACCTCTAAGCTTCCCTTCTTATTTGCCAACTTTATATATTTTACCGCATTTTTTTTATTTTGACACTACGCATTTGGTTCACCGACTGGAATTGCCAAAAAAGTAAATATTTTCGAAGATTCGATTTATATTACTTGGTAGTGTTTTATGCCAATTTCAGTCTGCTTTGTTTTCTTGTTTTCTTACTGCTTGGTCTCTTTCAAGCTGAATGTCATGTATTTCTCTCAAATATACTTGCCCACAAGTATAAATACATCCGTCTTTACCTGAGTGACACGTCTAATACCAAGAAACACTTCTATCTCTCCGATCGAACTGAATGTGTCCTAAATAATGCTAAGCTTTTATATGCCGATAGAGTGAAACATCTTCTAGCATCTCGAAGGTTTGGTTTCAAAGACGAATGATAGCTCTGCAAAAGAGTAATGAATAATAGCACATGCTCTATTCATTCTATATTTAGTCAATACAATGTCATAATATCCACTGTAGACAAGGTTGACTCTTTTGCTCGCAAATTATATCAACCACTGATTTGTTTGAATTACAGACACTCGTTTTCCAACCAAGAAAAAAGGCTAAAATGAGTATTAAATACAAAACCCCATATCTAGCATCAGACATCATTTCTGGACATGAATTTCGAATAGCAAACGGATGTACGAAAAAAACGCCCCTGAGATGACTCCCTCCGGTCCTCTTCAAACTCTATTACTATTTCCTTTGTGCGTCCTGCATGTTTTGAAGTCGTCATTTGTAGATATTCTTTTAAAGAAATCAGCGGACACGTGTAACACATCTATCACAGTATTGTCGAAGTGTATGTTTAACCATCCTACAAGTAAGTAATTTAGTAAGTTGGTCGGCAGCTAGGTCGAGAGCGATAAAATGGTGGGCGTGATTACTATTCCTGGATTTCTGTATTTAACCTCGAGCCTTCTATTTGTTCCTGAGCGCTATGCATAAAAGCGTCAAGAAACATCTTTGACAAACAGGGCGTTCGTAAATAATAAAATGTAAAAAGAAATTTAAATGTATTGATTCATTCGGAGAATTCAACTTTAATAGAACTATTCTGATATATATATATATATATATATATATATATATATATATATATATATGATGAGACATTCTCCGTTGAATGACGAAACAATATGTACACTTTGTAGTAGATGATAATTTGTACATGTTCTAAACTATAATTTATACATAATATGGATATATATATATATATATATATATATATATATATATATATATATTCCATCAAATACGAAAATCATAAAAATAAAAATCTAAAATTCAAAAATAAAAATCTAAAATTCAATAACATCAAATAGTAATACTGACACGCAAACACACACACACACATACACTCACACACACACACACACACATACTAACAAACGCAAACACCCACACCCACACTCATATATATATATATATATATATATATATATATATGAATAAACAAGAGGAAAGAGGAAATCAGTACATAGTCGACATGTTTCCTCCTCTGAGAATCATTATCGTAGAAAAGAAATCATTTTCATACAAAAGCGCACAAACACAGACACGCACACACTAAGACACACACAAACAATCTATATTTGAAAAGCAGCCATTCTTTGAACAAAGTTTTGTTTAAAAAGACAGACAAGGAAAAATCTATTAATTATTTATATACTTTTTGCAGTATTTTAAAATGTTTTTTGATTCCTACCCAATATTAGTCATCACTAGTTTCGTTATGTTCCGTGATTTTTGACGGGCCGTGTAATTAATTAATGCACATTTGGGCGGCGACCTTATTTTTAAGCTAGTTTCGTTGAAAACGATATATATATATATATATATATATATATATATATATATATATATATATATATCCTGGAAGTAAGTGGAAGTCTAAAACACTGGTGAGCTATGATACAGCGAAACAGACTTGTATGGAGATAACGAATATATTATGCTCTCATTACGTTTGAGCTTTCTAGAGAGAAAAATTTCAAAACCAGTCACCACTTCTGCGAATTACGCGTTACTCTCCTGTAATGAATTGCGTTCTACCTGTAGCTGGTGTGTGTATACACTGCATATATTAACACGCTAAAATTTCCTGTCTTCTTTATCATGCGTCCATGGTTTAGGGATTAGGGACTACGACTGACACCAAATATGTCGAATTTCGATCACGGCTGAAAGCAAGTGGAAGTCTAGATATACTGATGTGCTTGTATGTGGATGACTAATATAACTATATATTTGTACAGTTATTAGCTTAGAAATGTTATTAGTAAATTTTCCTTATTTTTGGATTAAAGATAGTAAGGATATATATATATATATATATATATATATATATATATATATATATATATATATATATATATATCCTTAACAGAAATAAGAGGTTTAGTTCCCTTTCTTTTACTAAATGGTTTTACTATTTTTAAGGTGCATGAGGAAATATGTTTAGCATTAAATATCTGGCGTCATCTAACTATTCAATCGATTTTTAATACGCTAATGCTCTGTTGTATCGATTGTCAATTGTTTGCGATAGAATATACTCTAATGTAGAATACGAAAATTATAACATTGCACGAACACACCAGCAAACCGTACAGAGATATCGCGGAAAATGTTAGTGTCAATCGCGTCATGAATGTGATGGAATAAACTAGATTGAACAGTCGAAATATGAAGTATAAGTGAGAAGCAAAAGCGTGAACGATCCTAGGAAAGCATTATTCATTTGTTTCAATTAATCTGCACAAGATACTCTACCTGACAGTCTCTTTATTCAATTTGTACAGATGATTTTTTCATGATGTCTGCCAACGGGCGCACCTGGGCATTTTCTTTAAAATTTTCTGCATTATTGACATCGAAAAATAAGGAAAATTTACTAATAACATTTCTAAGATAATAACTCTACAAATATATATATATATATATATATATATATACAGATGGATATACAAGCAGGAACACACACACATACATAATTTTCTGGTGATAAAAAAAATTACCCAATATAAGATGAACAAATATATATATATATATATATATATATATATATATATATATATATATATATTATCTTACGTCTATAGTACGATTCGTGTTTCATGCACAATCCAATCATCAAGGGCATATTAGTTGCATTTTATCATAAGCAGGTGATGCTTGCATAGCGCATGGAGCTCCGAGCAGTCCTATGGATGGGATGATATATATATATATATATATATATATATATATATATATATATATATATATATTAGCAGTATTATGAACGTAAAAATATTATTAGGATTTTCTTTAATTCATAGTTGTCATACAGCAGAAATATAGAAACTAGTGAAATCTGTCCCGACGTCAGACATCTTGAAAATGGACCTCTTATGAATTGGAAAAAGGGGCTCTTTGGTAAAACTAATGGTGACGACTGCTTAAAATTTCCAACGGTGTAGTTACTGTAAACAACAACGATGTTTTGCCGCTTCACTACATCCTGAGAATGAATAATCTCATGTTCGCGTGGGCATGCTGAAAATATTTCAGTATATATGCTTTTACAAAACGCATATTCTTTGCGGGCGTTCATAAGAATGTTTTTGAAATGTAATATACTGATATATTACTGAATTTTATTCCTATATATATGCGATAAACATTGCACTTGTAGTCATATATGTACCGACAAATTTCATATGCACTGATATATTTTCACGTATCACTTTTACATATTTACATACATAGATATACATCATATATATATATATATATATATATATATATATATATATATATATATACTTTTAAAATCTTATATAATTCTATGCTTTTCAGTAAACAAAATGTTTCATTGCATGAGTTTCCACTTGCCTGATATGCCCCAAGCATAAAAAGCAGGACGGTTTCCTATGAAAATCATATATATAAATGGACTTATAGAATTTGCGTGTATGAATATTTTAAGATTTTAAAGTTGATTCATATATCTCCGCGTAATGATATACAAAGCCTCTTTTATATGCCTGACTGACGAAACACAATTTTGATGAGTTACTTTTTAAAAAATTTAAAATGTTAAAAATTAATTAACTTCAAAATATCACTAAAGTTATAAGTATTACTATTTATCTAGCCATTTCTCTCTTCCATATATCTATATATACTGATCATTAATAGGTCCGATTTAAATTGAATTAGACCTGTTGCGTTTCTTACACTTTATTCTTTCAAAGGATGTTGATTGATCGACGAACAAAAAAAAAAGATTTGCGTTTTGCGCATGAGATCCACGAATATCTTCCAATAATAATTATTTTTCATTAATGATTTAGCAAACTAATGTTAAAATATATATTAGCCAATGGAAAAAGAAATTTCTAACCGACTAAAAAGATAACCAGTGAAAGAGGAGAATCAACGCTATGCGTCTGGTTATAAACAAATAACTCGCATGAATCAAACATTAGACAGAGGAGAGAGACAGAGACCTGCAGAGACACAGCTTCGTGGTCGAGCGCCCAACTTTCCCTTACCATCAACGCCGCCCTTGAAAATGGAAATCAGCTGGCAGCAAACGACACTCGTTCGCATTCTCTTTCTTTTTTCTCTCTTACTCTCCATTCCCGGCAGCACCGGATAGCAGTTTATATTATGTACATATAAAAACAAATTTTTACAATATTCATCAAAAGTCTGATGTATTCTTTTTTTTCTAAATTTAGGAGTGCTGAGGCGAAGAAGTGATTAAGTCTACAGCAGGACTGTTAACAGCTATATTTCTGCCTTGGAGGTCGCCAACTCCTTCTCTTCCGCTTACATTAAACAGTTGTTTTAAAAATTCCTCAATGCCTGTTTGAAGGAAGATGAAAATTTAACATATAGAGCACTTAGTTATTTAGGTAAGAAAGATGAACCGGTTAGGCTAGCATAATTTTGATCTTTTCAGTACGAAAATAAGGATTCATTACTTTGACAAGGATATATTAATACGCTGGTACAATCAACATCAAACTGATTTTCGTTTCACTTATTTGATTTTATCTACGATTAAGCATTAAACACTTACATCAGCTACTAGAAAAAATAAGAAAATGAATGCCAATATGTAATAATGATAATGAACAAATAAAACCATTTTCACATAGGATACATTCAACAAATATTGCCTGCACATATCGTTTTACTTCAAAACGTTTTCTCAATCTCTCTCTCTCTCTCTCTCTCTCTCTCTATATATATATATATATATATATATATATATATATATATATATATATATATATTATGTGCGCGTAGCCTAGTTGTTCCCTTTCAGACCATGTAGTCCTGGTTCGTATCTCACTAAGATCGATTTGTCTGGAAGGTGACTTCATCATGTTATCTCTCTAAAAACTATAAAACGGTTTGAACCTTGTGAGTTAAATTGGGAAAATGGCTCCATTTGATTTGGTGACGATGGTTGCTCTAGCTCGAAATCACAAGTCAACATGACTGTGGGTTTGAGCGTCTTTGCTCTGTTAAGATTTTGTTCACGCTAGATAACACTCTCTGTTCTAGAAACTGTAACTATGGTCCGCTCAGAATAGTTGCAATATAAACCATAGGGCAGATTTCTGTGTGTTGAAAGAATATCCCTGAAAAGGCATCTGAAATAGAGATTAGCTTGCTGCCTTTGTAGACGGGAATCCTCCGATACGTGTACCCAGTCATTACATATGTAGCGAATTCTCATATAAAACTGCTTTAAAACTTTTTTGTTTGAGTAGAAAGCTAAATATTATTTCGATAAATGATCTCACCATTTGTATTGTTGCTGTTGTTGGAACTGTTCACGTGATTTATTCTTTATTGTTTTTCAATTCCCTTTCCTTTTGTTATCTTTTCATTAAGGTTCACCCAGGACATGGCCTGGAGGCTACTCATGGTAGACGGTTACGATAAGGAGTAGATTAGATATTTATGATGAGAATAAAACTTTTAATTCTAGATTTGAACAGTTCATGAATATAGTCATTCGGGAAACATCCACTTAAAAGTCTATTACACAGAAAAGTGTTCCACTAGAAGTTGTTTGATTAGAATTTACTACTTCCGATGAAATACTGGGGAATGTGGATAGTTTGCGACTATATGAGTAGCAAGGCAGATTCCAGCAGTAAATGTTAGATATGTTAGAACCAAGGAATGTACTTCCTCCAAACATTTTCCATGTAAGTAAAGAAAACTCGCCGCACGTGTGTGTGTGTGTGTGTGTGTGTGTGTGTGTGTGTGTGTGTGAGAGAGCGAGAGAGAGAGAGAGAGAGAGAGAGAGAGAGCGATTTGATGATGGGAAATACATCTTTTCTAAAAAGTACTCGGATACGATTTTAAACACTATTAAAAGTAGAAGGTAAAGACCGAAATGTGTCGACATTATTCACTTTCGACCTGATCTAACTCTTATAACGATAACATGAGAAGTAAGGTAATTACTGGAGCTGTACAGGGTACCG